>JAKCPB010000313.1:0-198638 GCA_021442155.1 Cymbidium sinense | reverse complement strand
AAACCTAAAGTAATCATAAATTTTAAAATAAACTTAAACCTTAAAACCTAATAAATAAACCTAAACCTAAATTTCTAGTACGAAGTCATCACTCCATGTTGACTATCCCTACCCTTTGTACACACACCGCCAAACCCACCTAAGCCTCGAACCTCATGCTAATTCCCCATTTTTTCCTCTCATTTTGGCTTCTGCAACTACTTGATGGCTGTTTAGCGTGATTCTCACTAGTTTCTTTCTTGAATTGATGATCGTTGGTTGTTGTCATGTTTTTCTTAGAGTGATGCCTTGGCTTGGTATCTTCCCCAATGATTTCATGGGTGAAACTGATGGATCTAATGGATCCTACTAAGGCATCAACTTCCTTGGCTTTGGCTGTATCGAAATCATTCAAAGACGCCTTCATTACTAAGGATAGTTGTTCAGGTGAGTCCCTGAAACTTATTTTGACTTCTTTTTGAGGCATGCTTGCAGTTATGTGCTCTAATTTGATTATGGAAAAGTTTGCTAAGTCATTTGAATTCACTTTGGTTGGAAAGTTTACTCTTTGGAGGCCAAATCTGGAAAACAGTCACTATTTCTTTCATAGTCTGAAACTTTCAGGTGCTTTCATGATTGCTTTAATTGATCCCCTCCACATTTTGATTCAATTAATGAACGATTTGGATTAGTCACATGTTTTGTTCATCGTTCTTAATTTGTTTTTAATTTCCAAATGAGGTGGCTAAAATGGACTCCACTATTTGATATTGGAAGAATCCTTATTTTGGTTTCATTTCTCCAATATGTGAATTCATTTCATTAATCATCAATTCCTTTACTGTGGGTGAATTATTTGGTTAGTCAAAATTGATCGTAATGACTATGAAATCTTGACCTTTATTAAAATCCAAATTGAATTCAACATTAGAAAACACCCAAAGAAATCTAGTTGGGATAAAAAATTATGGTTATATGCAGAAAGTTGAGTTTGAAAATTTCCTTTTTATTCCAAAATCCATGGGCATGATAATTGAATGTTTCATTCTACATCCTCACCTAAAAAAAGAAAATTCTAAGGAAACTATTATTTCTAACCCTAGTCACCACTTAAATATCAAAAAGTTAATTCATCAAAAAAGGATTCATTGAATATTCCTAATAAGGCTATTTTACCTCTGATTTCTTTTATACAATTGAAGGTTTCTAATATGGAAAATAATAATTTCTCTAAACTTTGAAGATGATTCTTTTCTCGAAGATCCCCACATTCATACCAATTTTGATTGATGAAAATTAAGCTTTAATTTAAAATATTAATGAGGATATCAATCTTATGCATCATTCAAATTCAATGGAGAATATGGCTTTGGTTTCTCAAGATATTCATTTGAAAACCTTACTTTACTTTAGTTTAGATGATGATTAAATTCTCAAAAAAAATTTGGTTTTGTCTAATAATCTAGGTATTGAAGAAGAAGGGCTATATGTTCACACTCCTTCTTAATAAATCTATTTTGGCTCCTCATACCCGATGCTCATTTGCCTTTAATAAATTCTAATGGAAGAAGGAGAACTCACTTCTATAAGAGACTTCCCCTAAATCTATGACTAATGTTGCTAAATCCTCGAATGATGATTCTAGGGAAAAGGAAATGGTTTCCAAACTTATCATGCTAAAAAAAAATGTTAAAACTTCCTCAAATGTCCAAAACACTAGATATGTTCCGGCCCTCTCCTCTCTTAATTAACCTTTTCTTAACCCTTTTATTTCCTTATGTTTAATTTTTCTTATTAGAATGAGAGGGATCTATCCTAATATTAGATCCTTGTCATATTCATAATATTTCTTTACTTATTATTTTGGAGCCTTTCATGCAAAAAAAAAATTAAACATGCTAGAATGATCGATTTCAATAAAAATTTCTTGTTTGTAAAATTTGGTGTTTTGGAATAATTTTGTGGAGGTTTCAATTCTTGATGATTTTCAACAAGTTGTCAATGCTCAAATATCTTATGACTATTGTGTTTTGACCTTTTGTCTATGCATCTTGTAATAGATCTGGTAGAAATCTTGGGAAAATTTGAGAATTTTGCTACCTCAATAAAAATGTTGGTTTGGGGATTTCAACACTATTTTATTCTCTTATGAAGTTGGTTGCTCCTAATATTCATTCCATAGAAGAATTTTCTAATATGATCATTGATTATAATTTGATTGATATTGGCTTTAAGGGTTCAAATTTTACTTGGCAAAACTTTAGACTTTGGCAAAGGTTGGACAAATATTCTTTTAATACTCATTGGATTACTCAATGGCATATTACTTTTTGTCATCATTTAAGGTAACCTTAATGATCTTTCCTTTTGGTTTCTATTAAAGATTACTCTAAAAGATTAAAAAATTTCTCTCATTTTATATTTCAGAACATGTGGATTCAGCATACTGATTTCTTTAATGTTGTATAACAATAAAAAAGCTTTATATCAAAAAATTCATGGGGAAGACTAGATCTTGGTTTAAGCTTAAAAGACTTAAAGAAAATCTATGAACAAGCATTATTTTAAAACATTTTTGCTAATATCAAAGAAATGAAAATTGGTTTTGATCTTGAAGTCTCTAACCACTAAGAAGGACTTTGAGGTGAAAGTTAAACATTAATTTTAAAATATAGAAGCTTATTGGCAAATAAACTAGCAAACATATTGTGAAATAGAAATTCTAGATATTTCCATGCTTTAGTTAATAAAAGAGATCTTTAAATAATAAAAAAAATTAAAGATGATAATGGAGATGATTAAGAATAATGATATTAAGGATTGATCATTAATTACCTTAGAAATATGCTTAATAAGACTTGCTCTTATGAAGTTATTTCTAAATCGCTTGATTCCTTCTATTATAACCAATAATGATAATGATTTGCCTACTTTTTTGTAAATGAAGAAGAAATTTTAAAGTTCTTAATAGCATGAACATAGATTCTTTGTAGATTTCACTACCCAATTTTTCAAAAATGTCGGTCTATTATTAAAATGATTTGGTTGAGATGTGGTTGATATTTTTTTAATGGTAATCCTTTTCTAGTTATTTTTCTAGCACTTCTATTCATACCTAAGAAGGAAAATCGGACTATTAGTGATTTTAGACCTATTAGTCTTTGCACCTTCTTCAATAAGTTGATTTCCAAAATTCTAACCAGGTCCTTTACTATTATCTCTTTAAACCAAACTAGTTTTGTTAGAGGTAGATCTATTTCTAATAAAATTCTACTTGCTCACCAATTTATTCATGATTTAGATGCTAAGACTAAGTGGCAACATTCTGTCAAATTAGATATTACCAAAGCTTTTGAAAATATCTCTTGGGATTTTCTTATCCATATTCTAAATTTATTTGGGTTTTCTAAATTTATCTTTCTTATTAAAAATTATATTTATAATGCTTTTTTCTATTTTATTTAATGGAAGCCTTGGGCTTCTTTCTTCTTCATGGCCAAAGACAAGGGAATCCTCTATCTCTACCTTATTTATTATTTGAGTACTTATCTAGGTGCATCAATGATCTATTCTTAAACAATCTTAGAATGTATACAAACTCTTGGTGGTCTTCTATTTCTCATTTAAGCATTGTAGAATCATTATTTTCTGCAATGCTTCTATTCATTATATGAAGAATCTCAAGATTTTCTTTAATAAATTTGGTAGAGAATGTGGTCTATCTATGAATGATAACAAAAACTATTTTATTACTTCTTCAAGCATCTCAATAATAAAATTAATCAAATCCTACATATCACTAAATTTTAAACATCAACACCTTCCTCTAAGTACTGGTGCTCTTCTTTAAAGGTAAGTGATCCCATCTTTGATGAGTTAATTCAAAAAAAATTTTAAATAAAATTGTTTGGGAATTTTATTTACTTTCTTTGGTGCTCATTATTCTTAAAAGTACTCAATTCAATGCCTCTTTATTTGATTCAAACTATTATCCCCACTAATGTTACTCTTATTGAATTGCTTTGCTTAATAAATTTTTTGTGGATCAATAATTCTACTAAAAGAATGCATTGGACTTCTGTATAAATGTTGTGGTCCCTTGGGTGAGGTGGTCTATTGAAAAGATTTGTGAAGCTATTACCTTCTCTCATAAGAAAGGGAATTTTAGAAAGAATGATAGCCTTTGGGCTAATTTTGTGATGAAAAAATATTATCAAGGTAAACACCCTTGTATGTGCTTATAAAGTTGGTGACTCTCTAGTTTGGAAAAGGTTTTGCTCCATTAAATGGGTTGCTAAACCCTTAATATCTTGGGTATTCATTGGTTCTTCTTTCTTTTGACAAGATATTTAAAATGGCTCTATTGAATCCTTTATCTACCCACTCTACACATATATCAAAGTTAACTCTTTCTAGCATAATAACACTTGAATGAAAACAAACTTGAGAATTATATCCCTATTTCTAGATAACTTTAAAAAATATCCCTATTTTCAACAAACCTAAATTTTCTATAAGCTTCCTTACATGGTGATTTTATTCTTAAAGAGTTTTGAAATTTTATTAGAGATAAGCAAAACTCCTTTAATGTTTTCATTAAATTTTGGAACAATATCTTCTTTCTTATTTGATTTTATCTTGAAATATTTTGATAAATTTATTCATGTGGACTATTTGCTGGAATAAATGGTTTTATTTGCCTTCAAAGTGCTATTGTTGCTTTCATATTAAAAATGTTAATCATGTTTTTGTCAATGGTGCTATTGCTTCTAAATTATAGTTATGGTATGAGGATTTATTTAACTTTTCATGGCTCTATATATCAACTTTTGAAGTTTATTTCTAAAAAATTATTAAAGGTCATATCAAAGTTCTAGTTATTATTTAATTCATCTAGATGGACATAAATGATAAATATGATGGTAAAGCCATAAAGGATCCTGCTAGAACCAAAGAAAATAAATTCATGCTTTGTTTAATGCCAATCTTATTAGTAATATTCATTTTAGAGGCTATAAATTTGTGGTAAAAATTGGGTATCATTCGCCTATGTTGACTCTTAAAAGAGCTAGATTATCTATTGGATCAAACCCAAAAAAAATTTAATTAAAATGAATAGATGGTTCTTGCTTCCAATAAATATAGGTGGTATTCTTAGAGATTCTAAATGTACTATCATTGCTTTTCCTATCCCTCAAAGTATGTTCTTATCTATGAGCTTATGATAATAAATCTATTGAAATTTATTTGAATAAAGGTTTAACATATTGAAGTTGAAGTGCTCTTTTCTTGATATGATCTCTAATATAATAAATGCTAATATTTTATCTATTCAATCATACTAAAATCTTCTTTCTTAAGTTTGTAAAAATCCCATATCCTAAAGGTAATGCTTGTGATTTCTAGTTTAGGTGCCAACTTGATTTCACTTTATCAAAATTTTTAAAATCTAAATAAAAGATTACCTTATCTCATATAATTTTCTTGGTTTGGTTTTCTTACTTGGTTTTGATGAGCCATTGCTTTTGGTTCCCCTTTGTTAAACCCTCTTTGAGTTGTCCATTTGCTTATTTTAGTCTTACCTGTGGTTTTGTTTTTTGAGCCTTGCTTTTGCAAACTTGGTGGTTGCTACCTAGTGGTTCATGTTTTTTCTACCTAGGTTGTTTTGGTTTTATTGGTGTTGATTATTGTTTTGGTTATTTTTTGGTGACCTTCAATTGGTGGTAGTTTTGCTACATTTCTATATGGTTTGCCATCTCTACTTTGCTCTTAAATGAGATGGATTTTCCTGCACTGGTGGTGGTTGGGTGGCCTTGTATTGGGTGAGTCATGTTGGCTAGCTTGGTTGGTTCATTGGTGCCTAGTTTATCCACTTTGTTGGTGGTAGATCGAGGTTGTTAGGTCTAATCTGGATTAGATTTGGCAAGGTGGAGGTTATTTGTTGATTATTTTATCTTTTGTGGATTGGGTTTTGGTGGTTAGTTTTAGTGGTTTTGGTTTATTTCTTTTGGTTGTGGTTTCAGCCTCTTCATGTAATGGTTTTCCTCTCAGGGTTGCAACTACTTTTATTTTTGTTAATTTGGGTTGGTTTTTGATGGTTAGTGGAATATTGTTTTGGGATCTAGTGATTTGGTTTGGTATTGGTGCCTAACTTGGCTATGGTTATGATGCTTGCACTCATTGATATTTCTCCTCATTTTGTTGTTGGCTTTGGTGGTGTTCTTGTATTGCTATTGTTATTGATGGATATTTTAGTCTATCTTCTCTTTGCTCCATTTTTTTTGCTATTCACCTCAAATGGATCAATTTTTGCTACTTTGGTTGGGCTTAGTGGATGTTGTTGTGTGCTTCTACCCTTTCCTAGTTGTCTTGGGTGGTTTGGCATGATGGATGTTGTTGGTCTACTAAGAAAAATTTCTCATGTGGTGGTTGGCAGGCTATGTTGGTTACTTGGTTGGCTATTTGGTTCTTGGATGGGTGGCTATTTTGGCCTTTATTTCTTACTAAGAAAACGCTAGTTGGCATCCTCTATGGTTCTCCCCTCTAAACTCCCTCGGTTTGGGACTTGCTACCTTTCCTCTTTGCTTGTGAGGACATGAGCTCTTGTATCTTTTTGGTCTTGGTTTTTTTTCCAAATTTGTGTTGTTAAGGTCATGATGCTTGCTCCTAAATGTTGATGTTCCTCTTTGGTGGTGGCATTTTGTTGTTCCTAATGTACTACTATTGTCCCATATTGGTTGATTTTTTTCTTTCTTATTTGTTTTGGTGGTTTTATGGTTTTATTATGTCTCTGCTAGAAGAGTTTTAGCCTTGGGGATGATGGACTTGGGATGATGGGCTACAAATAGTATGTAACAATGATGGCCTTGATGTTACCCTCTATATCTTATTTTTTGGTAGCACTATATGTAATTATAACCCTTCTAAGTTTGGATGTTTACATAACTCCTGAGATGATAAATGAGCTAGCCTTTTCTACTTTACCTTTCTTTGCTCATACTCTTATGCTTGCTTAATTGCACTCATCCTTTCATTAGTATGTTGCAGATTTCTTTTATAGGTTGGGAGAATCTTGCGTGGATCTTACCTATCAAAAGTACCCTGGATGTTGCTATAACACATGGATCTATTGTTACTTATTTGGTTTATTTTGATTTGTTATTGTTTTTATTTTATATATTATTGTAATAAGTTTATCTCTAAACTTATTGCTTTGAGCATTAGTTTAAATTTACCCATTCTAAAGACTGTAGTTTTTCTTTAAATAAAATTCCTAATTTCCCTAAAAAAACTACCCTAAGAATGGGCTAACCTTGATAAACATCACCATAACCAAACTCAATCTAGATCTTAAAAGGTGATTATGTCAATGATGGTGGGGATCTGAGGTGCTAGTGGATATGGACATGGTGGTTGGAGTAGTGGTGGTTAAGAGGAATGAGGTTCTTGCATGGTGGTAAAAAGATATATGATGGTGGATCCCACTACTAATCTTGTTCGATGGAAATAAGAAACTCAAGAATGGTATCCTATCTTCTGCTATGGAACTATGTCTATAGTTCTAGTTATCTAGGGTTTTGATTTGTGCTATGTGAGTTCATTTTTATCTATGTTGTCATTGCCTTAGAAAACTTGGTGTTGCTTAATGAAATCAAAAGAAGAATTTGATCTAATTTATTCTCTATTAAAACAAAAAATCCTAAACCCTAAATAAAATGTGAACCCTAGACTTAAACCTAAACCTAAACCCACAAAATAAAACCCTAAACCCTAAACCTTAAACCTCAAAACCTAAACCCTAAAACCTAAACCTAAAAAAACCCTAAACCTCAACCAAACTAAACCATAAACCCTAAATCCTAAAAGCTAATAACCTAAACACCTCATCCTCCTCTTACTCCCTGGATTGGCCCTGGATTGTTTCTCATATGCTTCTCTCTGAGATGCTATGGACGCCTTGGATTAGAGCAATAGAGGCTCTGTCTCTGCCCGCCGCTCTCATGCCGGCACCGCTTTGCTATCTCCACTCTGGGTTTTCTGGATTTGATTGCACCTGCTAATGCACCTGTTGTTAAATCATTCAAAGATGCTTTATCTGGTAAGATCTCTAGCTCAAATGCTTGTTAATCTCATTTTGACATCTTATCGTGGATGCAGTAATGTGTTCTGATCAGGATGTTGAGAAACTTGCTAAGCCCTTCGAGCTCGCTTTGGTGGGTAAATTCTCCTTAGACGCCTAATTCTTAATAATATTCTCTTTCTTTCATAGTTTAAAATTTATTTTTCTCTATGGGTCGATCGTCACATTCTTATTCAACTCTCAAATGATTTAGATTTGGGGTTTTGCCGTTTTACTGCATAATTGTCAAAAATGCTATTGAAATGGTCGCCCTCTTGATGTCAAAGAGGAATCTCCCATTGTCCCTCTTTGGCTTGCTTTTCCTAACAATACATTATGTCACTCATCAAGTTTTGTTTGTCTGGTGGCCTTTTGGTAGGCCTCCAAATAGACCAACTACCACTAGATCTAGGCCATCTGTCCTTATTCTCGTGAGATAGACATCACAAAAAATATCCCAAAGAGGTTTGGATTGGCTCAAAAATTTGGATATAGTCAAAAAGTCAATTCAAAATTTTCCGTTTTGCACTCATTGCAAGATTCACGCACGATCACTAATGCTTTGTGCTTCATCCTAATCTAGAAAAATTTACCAGAATATGAATACCATTAATGGAACTGGAAAACCACTACTCAGCATATGTGCCTAAAAATACTCAAAAGAACCTCTCCTCCCTACACCTCTATGATCCCTAGTGGAAAACACTGACCTTGGTACTAAACATATTGAGGTGTGACGATACCAATGAATTTACCTAACCTCACCCGCTAGTAATTTCCCATGATAGTTCTTGCTTCATTTAAATCCTACAAAATAATGGTAGCCTTATATTGGACACCCACTAAACAATTTGAATGGGAATCATATAATGGACCAAAATGATGACCCTATGGTTTTAATATATTGAGAAAGATATTTGTACTAATGGTAACTTCCCCATCTATTTCCTTCGTGAGTGATAATCAATTGAACCCAATTTCTCACACTCTATCCTATACTAAGAAGGTGAAATCCCTCTAAAACATTGATAGATTCTTCTACTATAACCCAAAATCAATCACTTCGATGGAGATAATTTGGATCGATTTCAAATTGTTAAAAATAAAAAAAAACCTACAAAGCAAAATTTTCTAATAATAACCTCACTAGAACCGCCGCTCTTCTTCCACCCCACACAAGTAATGTGTCATCATTTCTCTCCTATCTTTCCTTTCTTTTTCCTTTTCCCTTTGGTTGTCCCCTTATGATTAATTTTCTTATTTGGAATATCCTTGTGGGTCTCTTCGTCCAATCGTGTTAGAGTCTGCCGTGTTCATAATATCAAGTTACTTGTTCTTATTGAACCTTTCATTAATTCTTCTAAGATTGCTTTTTTCGCTAGATCCCTTGGTTTTTATAATTTCTCTTCAATCTTAATAATAAAATTTGGTGCTTTTGGCACAGCTCCATCACCATTTCCATCATTAATGATCTTGACCAATTGGTTAATGTCAAAATCTCCTTAGGTGACTTATCGCTTTTGGCTCTTTATCTATGCTTCTTGTAATAGAGTGGTAGGAACATCCTTTGGAATCACTTAAACTTCGCTTCCTCGCTAACCTTCCTGGTTGGTTGGAGGTGATTTCAATTATCATAGCTAGTTCTAAAGAAGGGGAGGATGTTCTAACCTTCATTCCATGGAGGACTCAAATATGATCCTTGATTGCAACGATTGACATTGGTTTCACTGGGTCTAACTTCATGGCACAACTCTAGACTTTGGCAACGCCTTGATAGGACCCTCTTTAATTCTTTGGATCAATCGGTCTTACCATTGTTGAGCATTTGAGGAACTTTGTCTAACCATGCTCTTTTGATTTCCTTCAAAATCCCCCCCCAACTCCTACTCTCTCCTTTCAGATTTCAAAATATGTGGACCCAACATAGTGACTTCATCAATGTCGCTCTACTAATTGGATGGCCCCTCTGATAATTCTTAAAGGTATGACTCGTCTTTGGCTTAAGCTCAAAAGACTTAAACAAAATCTCAATTGGTGGAACAAACACATTTTAAAAACCTTTTCACAAATCTTAAAGCTATGGAACAAGAGGTTTGTTCTCTTGAAGAGCTCTCAACTCGATCCAAGAAACTTGAGGAGTTGAACATTGCCAAGAATAACACTAATTATCAAAACATGGAAAGAAACCTATTGGTGTCAAAAAGTAAACATATATAATGAGTAACATAAAATTTTTCATGCCATTTGTAATAAATGGAAAGCCTTAAACTCGATTAAGAAAATTAAGAACTCTAATGGTGAATGGATAACCGATAACAATGATATTAAGGATTCTCATACATCATTTCCAAACTTTATTAAATTCTAATCCACGGAACTTTATCAAACACCCATCTTATCCCTTCTATGATTAGTGAGGATAATCATTTACTCACTATGTGTCCTTCAAGAGGAGATTAGTAATACTCTTAAGAACATGAACACGACTTTGGTATGGCTATCGACCCACTTCTTTCAAACATTGTTGGCCATTTATTAAAATCTAGTTGATTATTGATTTCTTTGATGGCAATCCATTCCCAAATACTTTTCAAGCACTTCTATTGTCCTTATTTCCAAAATAACAATCAATCTTGGGGCGATTTTAGACCGATTTGCACCTTTTTTCAAAACTCATTGCTAAATTAATAAATAATAGGCTTAGCCCTTTGCTTCCTAAAATCATCTCCACCAAATCAAACTGGTTTTGTTAAACACAGAATATCGGATAATATTCTTCTTGCTCAAGAGCTGTTCATGACATTGATGTCCCTTCTAAGAGGCAACATCTTATTCAAACTGGACATCGCTAAAGCCTTTGACAATCTCTCATGGATTTTCTTTCAAATCTAATTTGTTTGGTTTTTGATAGTTTTATCCGGATTATAAAAGGTGTATCACGAATGTCCGGTTTTTTATCATGAATGGTGAGTCCATAGGTTTCTTTCCTTCTAGCCATGGTTTGAGGCAAGGTGACCCACTATCACCTTCTCTTTTATCATTGCTATTGAATACCTCAAGGATCTTAATGATCTTTTTAAAACTCATGTCTTTTTCTCATCTTAGCTTTGCGATGATTTCATTATCTTCTGCAATAGCCCCCTTCAACATGTTAAAACCATTAAGAACCTTCTAAATGATTTTGGTAAAGTTAGTGGTCTTTTTCTTAATGAAGGAAAATGCTTTTATTCCTTCTAAATTCCTCCTAATAGACTTAACCAAATATCCGTAATTACTAATTTTAAGCAAAATCAACTCCTCTTAATTACCTTGGCTCAAAGGCCAAAAAAGATCTCACACTTTTTGATGATCTAATTCAAAAAATAACAAAATTTGGGAATTTCATTTACTCTCTTTCTGGTAGGCTTACCTTGATCAAGAGCATTCTAAATTCCATGCCTATATACCTTCTTCAAACCATTGTGCCTACCAACTCTACCATCAATAGAATTGAGCGCCTTTAAACAAATTTTTAGGGAACCAATACCCTCTAAAAGAATACCGGTCATCTTGATCTAAAAGTTGTGGTACTCTTGAAGAGGGAGGTCTGGATGTAAATCCATCAAAGAAGTTATCAATGCCTTCTCCTACAAACTTTGGTGGAATTTTAGAGCAAAAAATAGTCTTTGGGCTAATTTCATGACTTCTAAATATTGCAAACATCCTCTCATTTGTCCCTTTAAAGTGATTCTCCCGTGGAGAAGACTTTGTTCTATCAAATGGGATGCACTCCTTAATTTTTTGGGGCATAAACTCGGCAATTCCTTCTTTGCAAGACAACTGAGTGGTTGTGGATCCATTGATGACTTACCTACACTCACTCCTCCGCTATTAGAGTTAATTCATTCTCGCAAAACCTCAAGTGGAACACTAGTAAGATTATTCCTTCCACTTTCTTAAATATGATTACTAATATTCATCAATCCTAACAATCATGATCGATTATCTTTATCTCATAATGGGGATTTCAACCTTAAAATGTGTCTGACACTCAAAGATTCTTCTATTTCTCCAAAATTTGGAATAACAATATCCCCTCTTCTGCTCTAACTTATTATCCTAAAAACTTTATTCCTGTTGATTCTTTGTTGTGGGGTAAAATTTACCCTCTAAATGTCAATGTTGTTCTCATATTGAGAATGTTAACCATGTTTTTTAATGGGGCTATTGCCTCTAAAATTTGGATTTGGTATGATGATTCAATATCATTAATTGTTCTTTTACTTTATATCAACTTCTTGAAGTTTACTTTGACAATGCAATTAAAGGTCATATTAAAATCATAATCGCCATTACTCTTATTTGGTTCATGGATGGACCAAATGAAGCTAAACATTGGGATTCGTATATGAATCACATGAGGATTATTGCTAAACTAAAACAAAATTTGTGACTTTTTAAAGCCAATTTAAATCATCACAAACATTTTAAAGGTAAATCTATAGCCAATAAACTGGGCCTCAACCTTCACTTTACTATCAAATGATAGAATGGTTTTTGGAAAAAACCTCTTGATCATATTATTAAAATTAATACTGATGGCTCTATCTCTCATAATGGCTCTGGTTGTGGAGGCATTTTCAGGGATTCTAAGGGTATAGTCCTATGTGCATTTGCTTATCCCTTATTTCCGACTGTCCCTTATACCGAGCTTATGGCGTCCACAAAGATCTAGAAATTTGTCTTTAAAATTGGTTTCAATATTTGGATAGAGGTGGGCTCTTCTTGATTGACCTTTTGACTTCTACCAATATGAGCAATGCTTGTTTGACTACCTCCTCAAGCAAACTAGGGCTCTTCTCTCAACCTTTTACCATCACTCATGTTTGGCGTGAAGGTAACGCAGGTACCTTGCAAACTGGGTGCAGATTAGACGATCATCTTCTTTGATCAATTTACATTACCCAAATACTTGCTGTTAACTTGGACAATTGGCTTCCTTACCTCGAATCTAATTCTCCTTCCTCCTTTTTTCTTGTTTTCTGTTCCTTGTGTTCTTTATGGATACTCCATATCATTGTTGTCTTGTGCTCTTGCCATGACTTGACCTTCTCCTTTAGTTGGAAGATTCCTATTTTTGGCATTTACAATATTATGGATGTTGAACTATATGCACATCAATCTCTTGAATTGGAACCTTGAGCCTTGTGTTACCATCGTTGATCGCTCCTTTTGGTTCTTATATGTTTACCCTCCTCTTTCTGTTTCACTTTCTCTTGTTGTTAACATTTGGGTTGATGTTGGTCTTATGCAATTGTTTTCACCCTTCATGCTTTGAGATCATGAATATCAAGATCTACTTGCTTATATGCCAATGGTATATCCATATGCCTACCGATTATATCAATATCTGGCAATGCTTAATGTGACAAAGCAACCTATAACTTTTGCTTAGGGTGCTATGAGCACCTATTTGTAATTTTCTTTATGCTATTATTTTTTTGGATATCCCATGGCTACACTAATATCTCATTGCAGAAAGGAATTGTGTTATTTTTTCAATATTTGTCTTGTCATGGTTGCTTTCCATGATCTTGGATTATTCAAGGGACTATCATTGCATCTGAGGTTATAAGTGTTAATAGTAAATGTCCATACTTTTTAATCCGATTTCCTTTCAAAGAAAAACTTCTTTGTTTTTTTTTCTTTTGGTTTTGATGCTAACACCAGATGTTGTTCTTTGTTGTTCTCCCATCCTATGCTATGATTGGAATATGCACAACTTGAAGCTCATTTCTTATGCTTGGAATTAATAAATGATTTATCTTATATGCATAATTGTTATTGATCTACCCAGGTTATTATTATCATTATCAAGCGTAATTGGATTATGGTAACTAAGCATCATCACCGATTTCATTGAATGTCACTTCTGGATAGGCTTATGGTGGGGAGCTATTCATTATCTATCCTTTCCTTTATCTATATGTTTATGGGTGGACTTTGCTGCCTTATTTTTAAATGCCTTGTTTGTTGGTCGACCGACTAAGACTCATCTATCTAGGGTTTTGGATTATTTTGTTCGAAGTCTCTATTGAAGTTCATTTTTTGGTAGATTTGCTTTAAACCCCTTATTGTTTTATTTTATGTTTATCATTGCAAGTCATTGGTCTACTATTCTTTATTTTCTTCACCTTTTTATCAAACGTATCTATTGCTGATTATCCGGATGAATGGAATTATGGATTGGTTTTGCTATTTTGGTTGTCTCTTGTCTTGGAGATTTACCTTGTATCTTGACACCTCAATTGGCTCCATCTTTGTTATTGTAGAATTTTAGGTCTTATGCTCAAATTTTTTTTGACATTGCGTCCCTGATGGTGATGGTTTTGGTGACTTTGTTAATTTGGATAACTTTTATGCTTTATTTATTTGGTTATCTACTAGTCATGTCTACTCGATTGATTTTATGGCCAATTGTCGCTCTTTGGCTTGGATGTTATCTCAATTTTTCTAATTCTAATGTTGAGACCCATCAATCCACTTGTTGATTCTTTGAATGGCTGGTTCAAATGTTGCATTATCATTTTTGGCGGGTTTAATGCTTGTAGTTTATCTTACCGCATCAATTCTTGTCCTTATTCCTACCTAGTTTTGATAGGTTGGTGCGCTTATGCCATGTCAATAAAAGAGATATTATGGATTAGTCCCTTCTGCCTTGATGTTGTTGCCTTTTGCTTTTATTTTTGGGTTGATTATTGATCTATTATCTAATTTATATTATGTCAACTATTTTTATTCCTTTAGTTAGTTGCTCCATTTCTTATTATGCTTGCCTTTTGTTGTCCTCTTTTAAATTGTTGATCTGATTATCTCAATTGTGGTATTATGGGTGCTAATTTGGTTCCACCCATTTCTGTGTTGCCTTTTTTTGTCTTGTTTTGGGTTGATTGTCGATCCGATTATTTGAATTGTGGCAACCTTATTGAGCTTTTAACTATTTTTCGGTACTTAATGCTCGTGCTCCTTTAGTTGGTTGCTTCATTCCCTGGTTGAGCTATCGTCTTCCTTTACTATTGCTTTTCTCAGATATTAATAAGGGGTTTGTTTCGGATGTTTCATACCAAAGCTTCATTTATATATCATATGATTGGGATGGTGTTAATTATAGGCTCATTGACTTGATTACAATTTCACCAAGTTGTCTCCTCGCAATTTTCTTGTGGAGGGATTGTACTTATTGCTTTCTTTCTTGGAAATGGCTATTATGAGATTGCTAAGATGGCTCACTCTCTTATGTTTATGTATTCTCATGTCAAGATGCATATATTGATGATATTTTTCTTGAATGAGACTCTATCCTCCTCTAGAATTATATACTTTAGATAAGATTTTGCTTAGTTTGCGTAAAAGCTCACAAGAATATCAACCGGGTGCTACCTCACGTTTGTTGGCTATGATGGTGATGATCTCACTCCCTATTGGTTCGGTAGTAGCTCATGTGATGTAACCCTTCTGCTGAAGTTTGGATGCCCATACTTGCATCCGCCTAACAGATGTGTGATTGAGCTGAGCCTTCTATCACAATTTCTTACTAACATACTCATATTATATTGTTTTCTTTAAACTTTTTGTCTGTATTACCTTAACTGTCCTAATCTCCCTCTTATTATAACTTTGCAGATGATTCTCTCTCCTTCTTTTGTTGCCGCTAAATTATCATGCATTCCCACATCCTCGAGCATTGGCTTTATTCTTATTTTAGCTTATTATGTTAACCATCTTGTATCTTTTGATTGTTTTATGCTTTACTCTTAGATGTACTTAGATGGATTTACCCTTATGATTGTAGCTCTTGAGCTAGTTCGAGTTTATCCCCTCAAGGACTGTAACCCTCGTGCAATAAAATACCCTACATGGCTTCCCTAAAAAAAAAAAAAAAAACCTAAACTAAATAAAATCTAAAAATAAAAGAAATAAAAAAAACTAAACCAAAATAAAAAAAAATAAATACAAGAAAATCTAAACTAAAACCTAAACTTAAACCTAAAAAGAAAATAAATTAAACCTAGAGTAAAAATAAAATAAAAACTAAATTAAAACCTAAGCCTAAAAAATAAACCCAAAATATACAAAAATAAACTAAACCCTAAACTAAAAAAACTAAACTTAAACCTAAATAAAATAAATGAACTAAAATAAATAAAACTTAAACCTAAGCCTAAATAAAATAAAATAAACTAAAATAAACTAAACCTAAACTAAAAGTAAACTTAAAAATAAACCTTAAATACCTAAAATCTAAACCTTAAAAATAAAAAAATAAAACCTAAACCTAAACCTAAAAATAAAAAATAAAACCTAAACCTAAAAAATAAAACAAAAAGAAAAATAAAATTATAAATAAACTTAAACCTAACCTAAACCTAAAAAATAAACTAAAATAAAAAATCTAAAGTAAAATAAATAAACCAAAAATAAATAAACTAAACTAAACTAAATTAAAATAAAATAAACCTAAATAAAATAAAAAGTAAAATAAACTAAAATAAATAAAAAATAAACTAAATAAACTTAATAAACTAAATAAACCTAAACCTACTAGTTTACTTAATTTAAAAAAAATTAAAAATTAAAAAATTAAAAAAAAACTAACCTAAACCTCAACCCTAAATCCCTAAACTTAAAAATCTTAAACCCAAAATAAACCCTAAACCCTAAACCCTAAACCCTAAACCCTAAACCCCAAACCCTAAACCCTAAACCCTAAACCCAAAACCCTAAACCCTAAATAACCCCAAACCCTAAACCCTAAATCATAAACCCTAAAACCTAAACCAAAATGAAATAAAACCTAAAACAAAATAATAAAACCTAAAACCTAAATAAAATAAAAAAATAAATAAAACTAAAACTAAAACCTAAACCTAAACCACAAATAAAATAAAATGAAAAAATAAAATAAGCTAAAATAAAATAATTAAAACCTAAAGTAAACTAAAAGAAGGATATAAACCTAAAAATTAAAACCCAATTAAAACAAAAAAAACTAAATCTAAAATAAAAAATAAATCTAAAGAAAATAAAATAAAACTAAATAAAACCTAAACCTAAAAAATAAACCTAAAATTAAACCTAAAAATAAAACCTAAACCCTAAACTAAAAAAACCTAAACCTAAAGTAAAATAAACAAAATTAAATAAACCTAAACCTAAACTAAAATAAACTAAACTAAAATAGATAAAACCTAAACCTTAACCTCAAATAAACTTGACCTAAACCCTAATCTAAATAAAATAAAATAATTTAAACTTAAACCTAAAAAAGTAAAATAAAAACCTAAACATAAACCTAAACCTAAACATAAAAAATAAAATAAAAATAAAACTAAACTAAAAAATAAACATAAACTTAAACCTAAACCTAAAAAATAAACTAAAATATGAAACCTAAACTAAAATACATAAACCTAAAATAAATAGACAAAACTAAATAAAAAGGAAAAATAAACCTAAATAAAAATAAAAAATAAAATAAACTAAAATAAATAAAAAATAATAATAAACCTAAACCTAAAATTTAAAATAACTAAGTCATAAATAAACTCTAAATCCAATAACCCTAAACTAAACCTAAACCCTAAACCCTAAACTCTAAACCCTAATCTAAACCCTAAACCCTAAATAAATTAAAACCCTAAACCCCAAAACCCTAAAAAACCCTAAACCCTAAACTAAACAAACCTAAACTAAACCCTAAAACTATAAACCCTAAACCTAAACCTAAACAAACTAAACCCTAACCTAAACCCTAATCCTAAACCAAAAAAATCATAAACTAAAACCCAAACTAAACCCTAAAACCTAAACCTAAACCCTAAACCCAAACCTAAACCTAAACCCTAAACCCAAACCTAAATAAAACCTAAATAAAACCTATATAAAATAAAAAATAAAATAAAATTAAAAACTTAAACCTAAATAAGAAAAATCCTAAACTAAAACCTAAACCTAAAAAAAATAAAATAAACTAATAAAAATAAACTAAAATTAAATAAATGAAAACCAAAACTAAACTTAAAAATAACATAATCCTGAGAACAAAAAACCTAAATAAAATAAAAACTAAATGCAAAATAAAAAAATAAACCTAGAATAAAATAAAATAAAAACTAAATAGAAACCTAAACCTAAAAAATAAACCTTAAACTAAAACAAAAAAAAATTAAAAAAAAAACCTATACCCTAAATTAAAAAAAAAACCTAAACCTAACCAAAAAAACCAAACCTAAAATAAAAAATAAAATAAACAAAAATAAAATAAACCTAAACCTAAACTAACTAAAACTAAAATAAATAAAACCTAATCTAATCCTAAATAAACTAAAAAAAAAACCTAAACTAAATAAAATAAAATAAACTATAAATAAACCTAAACCTAAACTAAAAAATAATACCTAAAAATAAACCTAAAATTAAAAAAATAAAATAAAATCCTAAATCTATACCTAAAAATAAAACATAATACTTAAACTTAAAAAATAAAATAAAAATAAAACTCTACTAAAAAGCAAACCTAAAAAATAAACTAAAATATAAAACCTAAACTAAAATAAATAAACCAAACTAAATAAAAATAAAAAAATAAAACTAAATAAAAATAAATAAATAAAATACTAAAATAAATAAAAAATAAACTAAATAAACTAAATAAACCTAAACTTACAGGTTTACTTAATTTTTTTTTTAAAAACCCAAAACCCTAAACCCCAAAACTAACCCAAAAAACCCTAAACCCTAAATAAAACATAAAATAAAATAAACAAATAAACCTAAACCTAAATAAAATAATATAATAAAATAAAATAAAAAAACATAAACCTAATAAACCTAAACCTAAATTTAAAAATAAAATAAAAAAAACTAAATTAAAATAAAATAAATAAAAGCCTAAACTTAAAATAAAATAAAAACTCGACAAAAAATAAAAATAAAATAAACCTAAAATAAAATAAAATAAAATAAAAACTAAATAAAAACATAAACCTAAAAAGTAGACATAAAAATAAATAAAAAAAATAAAACCTAAACCTTAAACTAAAATAAAAACCTAAGCCTAAAATAAACAAAATAAAATAATCTTTAACATGAACTTAAAGAAACTAAACAAAAATAAATAAAACCTAAACCTAAACCTAAAGTAAACTAAACCTAAACCCTAAACTAAATAAAATAAAACAAACTAAAATAAACTTAAACTTAATCTAAAAGTAAAACCTAACAATAAACCTAAAACATAAACAGAAGAAAATAAAATAAAAACCTAAACCTTAACTTAAAAATAAAAAATAAAACCTAAACATAAAATATAAAAGAGAAATAAAACTAAACTAAAAAATAAATATAAACCTAAACATAAACATAAAAAATAAACTAAAATAAATAAACAAATCTAAATAAAAATAAAAAATAATCCTCAATAAAAATGATAAATAAAATAAACTAAAATAAATTAAAAATAGACTAAATAAACCTAAACCTACAAGTTTACTTAATTTAATTTTTTTTAAAAATATCTTAACCCCAAACCCTAAACCATAAACCCTAAATCCTAGAACTAAGCCTAAAACTTAAACCATAAATCTTATACTAACCCTAAACCCTAAAAACCTTAAAACCTTAAGCTAAATTAAACAAAAACCTTAAAATAAAATAAATAAATAAAACCTAAACCTAAATAAAAATTAATATAATATAATATAAAAACATAAACTAAAACTTAAACCTAAAAATAAAATATAATAAAAAAATAAAACTAAAATAAATAAAAACCTAAGCTTAATTAAAAAATAAAAGAAACCTAAGAATAAAAAACCTAAATAAAATAAAAACTAAACCTAGAATAAAAATAAAATAAACCTAAGATAAACTAAAATAAAAACTAAATAAAACACTAAACCTAAAAAATAAATAAAATAAAACCTAAACACAACTAAAGAAAACTAAACCTAAAAAAATAAAAAACAAAATAAACAAACGTTAACCTAAACTAAAATAAATAAAATGAAAACCTAAACCTAAACCTAAACCTAAAAAAAAACCTTAACATAAAATAAACCAAAACCTAATCTAAAATAAACTAAACTAAAATAAGTAAAACATAAACCTAGTCCTAAAATAAATTAAATCTTAAACTTAAATTAAATTAAATTAAATTAATGAAAAATAAACTTAAACCTAAACTAAAAAATAAAACTGAAAAATAAACTTGTAATAATAACCTAAAACCTAAACCTAAAAAATAAAATAAAAATGTAAACCAAATAAAATAAAATAAACATAAACCTAAAGATAAAAAATAAACTAAAATAAAAAAAACCTAAACTAAAATAAATAAACCTAAAATAAATAAGCCAAACTAAATAAAAGGAAAATAAACCTAAATAAAATAAAAAAAAATAAAAAAGACTAAAATAAATAAAAAATAAATTAAAATAAAATCGATAAAAACCTAAATTTAATTAAGAAAATAAAATAAACCTAAAGATAAAAAACCTAAATAAAATAAAAACTAAATGTCAAATAAAAATAAACTAAACCTAAAATAAAGTAAAATAAAAAGCTAAACAAAAACCTAAACTTAAATATATACCTAAAAATAAATAAAAGGTTAAACATAAACTCTAAACTAAAAAAAAACCCTAAACTTAAAATAAAAAAACCCTAAACCCTTAACTAACCCTAAACCCTAAAAAGCTAAAAACCTAAACCTAAACTAAATAAAACTTAAAAATAAAATAAATAAGAAATCCAAAACCGAAAATAAAAAAATAAAAATAAAAACCTAAATAAAAACCTAAACTTGAACCTAAAAAAAAAAACTTAACTAAAATAACTAACTAAATAAAACCAAAAATAAACTAAAAATATAGAACATAAATAAAATAAAAACTAAACCAAAAATAAAAATAAAATAAACTTAAAATAAAATAAAATAAAAACCTAAACCTAAAAAATAAACCTAAAAATAAATAAAAAACAAAACCTAAAATAAAAAAATAAAATAATACTAAACTAAAATAGATAAACCTAAACCTTAACCTAAAATAAACTAAACCTAAACTTAAAACTAAACCCCAAATAAAATAAAATTAACTAAAAATTAACCTAAATTAAAATAAACCTAAAATAAACCTAAAATAAAAAAACCATAAACCATAACAAGAAATAAAATAAGAACCTAAACCTAAAACCTAAAATAAAAAAATAAAACATAAACCTAAAAAAAAATAAAATAAAAACACAAACCTAAAATAAAAAACTTAAAAAAATAAAAAAAAAAAAATAAAACCTAAACTAAAATAAATAAACCTAAAATAAATAAATTAAACTAAATAAAAATAAAATAAAAATAAACCTAAATAAAATAAAAAATAAACTAAAATAAATATAAAATAAATTAATTAAACTAAATAAACCTAAACCTAAAAATAAAAAATAAAATAAATAAAAAAATTTAAAAAATTAAAAAATTAAAAAAAAAAAAATAACCTAAACGATAACCATACCTAAAAACCTAAACCCTAAATCCTAAATTGTAAAATAAACCTAAACCCTAAACTATAAACCCTAAACTCTAAAACCTAAAACCTAAACCTAAACGCTAAAATAAACCATAAACCCTAAATCTAACCTAAATCTAAAACCTAAACCTAAACTAAATAAAACATAAAAATAAAATAACTAAAAAAAACCTAAACCTAAAAAAAAAAAAAATTAAAAATAAATTAAAATAAAAAACCAAAACTAAAACATAAACCTAAACCTAAACAAACTAAAACCTAAACCTAAACCTAAAAATAAATAAAAAAATATAAGATAAAACTAAAATAAAATAAATATAAACCTAAACTAAACTATAAAATAAAATAAACCTAAAATAAAAAACCTAAAATAAAAAAGTTAAACATAAAATAAAAATACAATATAACTAAAATAAAATAAAATAAATAAAACCTAAATCGTAAACTAAAAAAACATAAACATAAAATAAAAATAAAATAAACCAAATAAAATAAAGAAAACCTAAACCTAAACCTAAAATAAATTAAACCTAACCTAAACTAAAAAAAAAAATAAAATAAACCTAAACCTAAACTAAAAAATTAAACCTAAAAATAAACCTAAAATACAAACCTAAAAAATAAACCTAAACCTAAAAATAAAATCAACCTAAACCTAAAATTAAAATGAAAATAAAACATGAACATAAATAATAAATAAATAAATAAACTTTCTAAAAAATAAACATAAACCTAAACCTACACCTAAAAAACAAACTAAAATAAAAACCTAAACTAAAATAAATATACCTAAAATAAAAAAACTAAACTAAATAAAAATTAAAAATAAACCTAAATCAGAATAAAAATTAAAATAAACTAAAATAAATAAAAAATAAACTAAATAAACCTAAACCTATCGGTTTACTTAATTTTTCTTAAAGGAAACCCTCAACCCTCAACCCTAAACCCTAAACCTATAACCCTAAACCCTAAGCTCCAAACCCAAAAAACCCTAAACCCAAAACCCTAAAACCTAAAACTCGAAAACCCTAAACCCTAAACCCTAAAAAACTAAAAACCTAAACGTAAACCTAAACTAAATAAATCCTAACAATAAAATAAAAAAATAAACCTAAACCAATATAAAATAAATAAAATAAAAAGAAATAAAAACCTAAACTAAAACCTAAACTTAAACCTAAAAATTAAATAAAATAAAAAATAAAAATAAAATAAAATAAAATAAAATAAAATAAATAAAAACCTAAAATAAACTAAAATAAAATAAAAGTAAGTATAAAAACCTAAATAAAATAATAACTAAATGTAAAATAAAAATAAAATAAACTAAATAAAATAAAATAAAATAAAATAAAAAAATAAAACTAAATAAAACCTAAAGCTAAAAAATAAACCTAAAAAATAAAATAAAACAAAAGCTAAACCCTAAACTAAAAAAAAAACTAAACTTAAAATAAAATAAAATAAACAAAATAAAATAAACCTAAAGATAAATGAAAATAAACTAAACTAAAATAAATACAACCTAAAATAAATTAATCCTAAACCTAAACCTAAATAGAATAAAATAAAATAAAAATAAGCCTAAACTAAAAAATAAAACCTAAAAATAAACTTAAAATAAAAATGTAAAACCTAAACCGAAAAAAATAAAATAAAAACCTAAACCTAAACCTAAAAATATAAAATAAAACCTAAGCCTAAAAATCAAATAAAATTAAACTAAACTAAAAAATAAGCATAAACCTAAACCTAAAAAATAAACTAAATAAAAAAAAAAACCTAAACTAAAATAAAAAAAAACCTATAAATAAATTAAACTAAATAAAATAAAATAAACAAAATAAAAAATAAAATAAAATAATAATAACAAAGATAAAAAAAACCTAAACCTACTAAATAAAATAAATAAACTAAAACCTAAATAAAACTAAAAACCTAAACCTAAAATAAAACTAAACTAAACCCTAAATTTAAACCCTAAAAAAACCTAAACTAAATAAACTAAACCTAAACACTAAAATAAACCCAAACCTATCCTAAACCCTAAACTATAAACCTAAACTAAATAATAAATCCTAAACATAAACCTAAAAGAAAATAAACCTAAACTAAACCTAAACTACCTAAATTAACTAAAACCATAAATAAACCTAAACTAAAAAAAACTATAAACCTAAAACCCTAAACCCTAAGCTAACCTTAAACCCTAAACCCTAAACAAACTCAAACCCCTAAACCTAAAACTCAACCCTAAGCTAAACCTAAACCCTAAACCTTAAACCCTAAACTTTAAAAACCTAAATAAAATAAAACCTAAAAATAAAATAAATAAGAAAACTTAAACCTAAATAAAATAAAAAATTAAAATAAAATAAAAACCTAAACCAAAACATAAACCTAAAACTAAAATAAAATAAAATACGAAGAAGAATTAAACTAAGATAAAATAAATTAAAAAGTAAACTAAATTAAAAAATTAAATAAACTTAAGATTAAAAAACCTAAATAAAATAAAAAACTAGACGTAAAATAAAAAATAAAAAAACCTAAAATAAACTAAAATAAAAACTAAACAAAAACCTAAACCTAAAAAATAAACCTAAAAATAAATAAAAAATAAAACCTAAACCCTAAACTAAAGAAAAACTATACCTAAAATAAAAATAAAATAAACTTAAACCTAAACTAAAATAAACTAACCTAAAATAAATAAAACCTAACCTAAAACTAAACCTAAACTAAATAAAATAAAATAAACTAAAAATAAACCTAAACCTAAACTTAAAAATAAAACTTAAAATAAAAACCTTAAACCTAATCCTAAGAAAATAAAATAAAAACCTAATCCTAAACCTAAAAATAAAAAAAATATAACCTAAACCTAAAAAATAAAAGAAAAACAAAACTGAACTAAAAAATAAACCTAAACCTAAACCTAAAAAATAATCTATAATAAAAAAACCTAAACTAAAATAAATAAGCTTAAAATAAATAAACTAAACTAAATAAAAATAACAATAAACCTAAATAAAAATAAAAAAATAAAATAACTAAAATAAATAAAAATTGAACTAAATAAACCTTGTAAACCTAAACTTTTTGATTTACTTAATTTAATAAAAAAAACCCTAAACCTTAAATCCTAAACCCTAAACCATAAACCTTAAACACTAAACCTTAATTCTAAACCCTAAACCTTAAAAGCATAAACCATAAAACCCAAAACCTTAAACTCTAATCCCTACACCCTAAACCTTAAACCCTAAACCCTAAACCCCAAACCCTAAATTTAAACCTAGTGTAACTAAATAAATTAAAAAAATAAACCTAAACCCTAAAACCCAATAAACCTAAACCAAAACCTAAACCCTAAGAATGGGAAGCACCGACTAACATCACCAACTAGGCTCCCTAGATCCAAGAGGCGAAGGTGGAGCTGTATTGTGGTGTTGGGGATCTGGAGGTGCTGGGGGTTATCGAGGTGGTGGTCAGAGCAGTGGTGGTTGTGGAGGCCAGTGGAGCGATGAAGGTTACAACCATGGTGGTGGCGGAGGGAGAGATCAGGGATATGATGGTGGATCGCACTGCTCAAGAGGCCAGGGTGGTTCTAATGGGAACTGGAGAAACTGAAGAAAGGCCGATCTGATCTGCAGCTTATGGAACTGTGTCTTTACAATAGAGATTATTTTAGTTATCTAGGGTTTCTGATTTGCTCTATGCATGCTCATTTTTTATCTATGTCATCGCTTATGTCTTAGAAAACTTGGTGTGTAACTTGGTTGATGAAATTGAAAAGAAGAAATGTTGAATCTAAATTTTTTCTCTATTAAAAAACAAAATGAAAACCCTAAACAAAAAGCTGAACCCTAGACCTAAAACCTAAATCTTCAAATGGAAACCCTAACCCTAAAAACCCAAAACCCAAAACCCAAAACCCTAAACACTAAAGCATAAACCTTAAAACCATAAACCATAAACCCTAAACCCTAAACTCTAAACCCTAAACCCCAAACCTTAAACTCTAAAACATAAACCCACAACTAACCCTAAACCCAAAATTCTAAAAAGCTAAAACCTAAACCTAAACTAAATAAAACCTAAAAATAAAATAAATAAATAAACCTACACCAAAATAAAATAAAATAAAAACCTAAACTAAAACCTAAATTTAAATCTAAACCTAAAATTAAAAAGAAAATAAAATAAAAAATAAAAATTAAACTAAAATAAAATAAATAAAATCCTAAACTAAAGTAAAAAAATAAAAAACCTAAATAAAATTAAAACTAAACCTAAAATAAAAAGAAAAATTAACTTAAAATAAAATAAATAAATAACTAAATAAAAACCTAAACCTAAAGAATAAACCTAAAAATAAATAAACAATAAAACCTAAACCCTTAACTAAAAAAAAAGCCAAAATCTAAAATAAAAATAAAATGAACCTAAACCTAGACTAAAATAACCTAAATTAAAATAAATAAAACCTAAACCTAAACATAAAATAAACTAAACCCTAAAAAGCCCTAAATCCTAAACCCTAAACTAACCCTAAACCCTAAACGCTAAACTATAAACCCTAAACACTAAACCCTAACCCTAACCCTAAACCTTAAATAATAAACCTTAAAACCTAAACCCTAAATCCTAAAAATCCTAAACCGTAAACCCTAAACCCAAAACCCTAAAACCCAAAACCCAAAACCCTAAACACTAAAACCTAAACCCTAAAGTCTAAACCCTAAACCTTAAACCCTAAACCCTAAACTTACCCTAAGCTCTAAACCCTAAACCCAAAACCCTAAACTAACCCTAAACCCTAAATCCTAAACCCTAAAACTTAAACCCTAACCCTAACCTAAAACCCTAAACACTTAACCCAAAAAACAAACCCTAAACATAAACCCTAAACCTAAACTTAAACTAAACCTAATCCATAAACCCTAACCCTAAACTCTAAACCTAAAAGCATAAACTAAACCCTAAACCTAAAGTATAAAACCTAAACCCTAAACCCAAAATCCTAAAATACCCTAAACCCAGCTAAGAAAGTAATTAAATAAATTTAAAGATAAACCTAAACCCTAAAACCTAATAAACCTAAACCTAAATCTAAACCCTAAGAATGTGCATAACCTTGACAACAGGAACATCACCATCAACTAGGCTCAGTCTAGATCTAGTGGTGGAGGTGGTGATTATCTCAGTGGTGGTGGGGGATCTAGAGGTGCTGGTGGATATGGGAGTGGTGGTCGGATCTGTGGTGATTATTGAGGTCAGAGGAGCGACGAAGGTTCCAACCATGGTGGTGGCCGAGGGAGAGATTGGGGATATGATGGTGGATCCCACTATTCGAGGCCAGGGTGGTTCTGATGGGAACTGGAGAAATTGAAGAACGACCGATCCGATCTACTGCTTATGGAACTGTGTCTTCACAATAGAGATGGTTCTAGTTAATTAGGGTTTTTGATTACTCTATGTGTGCTCATTTTTTATCTATACTGACACTTGTGTCTTAGAAAACTTGGTGTGTTACTTGGTTGATGAAATAAAAAAGAATAAATGTTGAATCTGAATTTATTCTCTGTTAAAAGAAACCAAAAATCCTAAACATTAAACTAAAACCTGAACCCTAAACCTAATACTTAAACCCTAAACCCTAAACCCTAAAAACCCTAAACCCTAAACCCTATACCATAAATCCTAAAACCCTAAACCCTAAAACCTAAACTTTAAATCCTAAACCCTAAAAAAAAATAAAAAATAAAATAAAATAAAATAAAATAAAATAAAGAAAAACTAAACTATATAAACTAAATAAATCTAAACCTAACCCTAAAACCCTAACCCCAAAACCCTAAAGCCTAAACCCTAAACCCTAAACCCTAAACTCTAAACTCTAAAACCTATAACCCTAAACCCTAAGCCTTAAACCCTAAATGCTAAACCCTAAGTCGTAAAAACCTAAAAAATCTAAACCTAAACTAAATAAAACCTACAAATAAAATAAAAAAAATGTAAACCTAAATAAAATAAAATAATAAAAATAATAAAAACCTAAACTAAAACCTAAACCTAAATCTAAACGTAATCTTAAACCTAAAAATAAAATACAATAAAAAATAAAAACTAAAATAAAATAAAATAAATAAAAACTTAAACTAAACTAAAAAAATAAAATAAACTAAAAAATAAAAAACCTAAATAAAATAAAACCAAAATGTAAAATAAAAATAAAATAAACCTAAAATAAAATAAAATAAAAACTAAATAAAACCCTAAATTGAAAAAAAATTAATCAAAAAATAAATCAAAATCAAAGTCTAAACCCTAAACTAAAAAAGAATTCTAAACCTAAACTAAAATAAATAAAACCTAAACCAAAACCTAAAATAAAATAAACCTAAACCATAAAATAAATAAAATAAAATAAGCTAAAAATAAACCTAAACCTAAACTAAAAAATAAAACCTAAAAATAAACTTAAAATAAAATCCTAAAACCTAAACCTAAACCTAATAAAATAAAAACATAAACATAAACCTAAAAATAAAAAATAAGACCTAAACCTAAAAAATAAAATAAAAATAGCACTAAACTAAAAAGATAAACATAACCTAATCCTAAAAAAATAAACTAAATTAAAAAACCTAAACAAAAATAAATAAACCTAAAAAAAACTAAATAAAAATAAAAAATAAACCTAAATAAAATTAAAAAATAAAATAAACTAAAATAATTAAACCAAATAAACTAAGTAATTAAATAAACCTATTCCATTTTAGTTTAAAAGAACCTAAACCCTAAACCCTAAACCCTAAGCCCTAAACACTAAATCCTAAACCATAAAACATAAACCCTAAACCCTAAATAAAAAAATAAAAAAATTAAAAAAAACCCTAACTTTAAACCCAAAACTTACAACCCTAAACCTTAAATCCTAAACCCTAAAACCCTAAACCCTAAACCCCACACCTATACCCTAAACCCTAAAACCTACAACCCTAAACTCTAAACCCTAAATCCTAAACCCTAAACCTTAAATCCTAAACCTAAAACCCTAAATCCTAAACCCTACAAACCTAAAAACCTAAACCTAAACTAAATAAAATCTAAAATAAAATAATTAAAAAAACCTAAACCTAAATAAAATAAAAAAATGAAATAAAATAAAAACCTAAATTGAAACATAAACCAAAACATAAAAAGAAAATAAAATAATAAATAAAAACTAAACTAAAATAAAATAAATAAAAACCTAAATAAAACTAAAAATTAACATAAACTTAAAAATAAAAAACCTAAATAAAATAAAACCTAAACGTAAAATAACAATAAAATAAAACTAAAATAAAATAAAATAACATCTAAATAAAAAACTAAACCTAAAAAATAAACCTAAAAACAAAACCTAAAAATAAATAAAAAATAATACCTAAACCCTAAACTAAGGAAAAAACCTAAACCTAAAATAAAAATAAAATAAACGTAAACTTAAACATAAAAAAAACTAAACTAAAATAAATTAAACCTAAACCTAAATCTAAAATAAATCAAACCTAAACCCTAAAATAAATAAAATAAAATAAAGATAAAATAAATCAAAACTTAAAGTAAAAAAATAAACCTAAAAATAAACCTAAAATAAAAATGTAAAACCTACACCTAAAAAATAAAATAAAAACATAAACCTAAACATAAAAATAAAAAATAAAACCTAAACCTAAAAATTAAAATTAAAATCAAACTAAACTAAAAAAATAACAAAATTAAATATACTAAAATCAAAAACTAAAGTAAAATAAATAAACCAAAAATAATTAAGCTTAACTAAATAAAAAAAATAAACTTATATAAAATTAACAAATAAAATAAACAAAGTTAATTAAAAAATAAACAAACATAAACCTACTTTAAATTTCAAAAAAAAAATCTAAACCCTAAACCTTAAACCATAAACCCTAAACCATAAATCCTAAACCTTAAGCCCTAATCCCTAAACCCTAACTAACCCTAAACCCTAAACCCTAAACTAAGCCTAAAGCCTAAACCCTAAGCCTTAAAAACCCTAAAGCCTAAAGCCTAAACCCTAAACACAAAATTAACCCTAAACCCTAAAAACCCTAAACCCTAAAGCCTAAGCACTAAAGCATAAAGCCTAAACCCTAAACCCTAAACCCTAACCCTAAACCCTAAACTCTAAAACCTTAAACCCTAAAATTATAAAACCCTAAACCCTAAATCCTAAACCTTAAACCCTAAATCCTAAAAACCTAAAAACCTAAACTAAATAAAACATAAAAAATAAATAAGTAAGCCTAAACCCAAATAAAATAATAATGAAAACCTATTCCAAAACCTAAACCTAAATTTAAAAATAAAAATAATAAAAATAAACTAATATGAATTAAATAAAAACCTAAACTAAACTAAAAAAATAAAATAAACATAAGAATAAAAAACCTAAATAAAATAAAAACTAAATGTAAAATAAAAATAAATTAAACCTATAATAAAATATAATAAAAACTAAATAAAAAACTAACCCTAAAAATAAATTAAAAATAAAATCTAAACCCTAAACTAAAAAAAACCAAAATCTAAAATAAAATAAAATAAACCTAAACATAAACTAAAATAAACTAAACTAAAATGATAAAACCTAAACCTAAACCTAAAATAAACTAAACCTAAACCTAAACCTTATCTAAATAAAAGAAATTAAATTAAAAATAAATCTAATCCTAAACTTAAAAATAAAACCTAAAAACAAACCTAAAAGAAAATCCTTAAAAAAATAACCAAAAAATAAACCTAAAATAAAAACCTAAACCTAAACCTAAAAATAAAAAAATAAAACCAACACATGGAAAATAAAATATAAATGAAACTTAACTAAAAAGTAAACCTAAACCTAAACCTAAACCTAAAAATAAGCTAAAATAAAATTCTAAAATAAAATAAAAAAACTTAAAATAAATAAACTAAACTAAATAGAAATAAATAATAAACCTAAAGAAAAATAAAAACTAAAACAAACTAAAATAAATAAAAAATGAACTAAATAAATTGAAAACTGAAACCTACTGGTGTCCTTAATTTTAAAACAATAAACCCTAAATCCTAAACACTAAACCCTAAACCATAAACCCTAAACCTTAAACCCTAAACCTACAACCCCTAACCGTAAACCCTAAACCCTAAACCCTGAACCCTAAAAAGCCCTAAGCCCTAAACCCTAAGCCTTAACCGTAAGCACTAAACTTTAAACCCTAAAAGCATAAACCCTAAAACCCTAAACCCTAAACCATAAACCCTAAATGGTAAACCTTAAACCCTAACCCTAAATCATAAACCCTAAACTTAAACCTAAACTAACTAAATAAATCAAAAAATAAACCTAAATCCTAAAATCCAATAAACCTAAACCATAAGATTGTAACCTTGATGGAAACATCAAACCAAACTCGTGATATATAGGAGAATAACGATTATCACAAAGTGGGGGATTTGGAGGTGGATATGGAGGTGGTAACTGGTGGTTATGGAGGTTGGAGGAGTGATGGAGGTTACAGCCATGGTGGTGGCAGAGGGAGAGGTCGGATATGATGGTGGATCCCGCCACTGAGAGGTCGTGGTTCAATGGGAAATAGAAATCAAGAACCACCTATCCATCTAATGCTATGGAACTTTCCACAATAGAGATGGTTCTAGTTATCTAGGGTTTTCGAGTTTCCATATGCATGCTCATTTTTTATCTATGTCATCATTTGTGTCTTAAAAAATTTGGTTTGTTACTTGGTTGATGAACTCAAAAAGAAGAAATATTGAATCTGAATTTATTCTCTATTAAAATATAAATAAATAAAAAACCAAAAACCCTAAACCTAAAGCTAAAACATGAACCCTAAACTTAAAACCTAAACCTAAACCCTAAACCATAAAAATGCTATACCCTAAACCTTAAACCTTAAACCCTAAACCCTAAAGCCCTAAACCCTAAACCATATAAAACTTAAAATCTAAACCCTAAACCCTAAACCCTAAATGGCAAACCCTTTTCCCTAAACCATAAGCCCTAAACACTAAATTGAACCTAAATCTTAAACCCTAAAAAGCTAAAAATGTAAACATAAACTAAAAAAAACTTAAAATTAAAATAAAAAAAAACCTAAAACAAATTAAACTAATAAAATAAAATAATATAAAAACATAAACAAAACCTAAACCTAAACCTAAAAAGAAATTAAAATAAAAAATAAAAAGAAAACTAAAATAAAATAATTAAAACCTAAACTAAACTAAACAAAATAAAACCAAAATAAAATAAGAACAAAACTTAAAATAAAAATTAAATAAACCTAAAATAAAATAAAATAAAATCTACAAGAAAAATTAAACCTAAAAATAAATAATAATTAAAACCTAAACTGAAAACTAAATAAAATAAACCTAAACCTAAAATAAAAATAAAATAAACCAAAACCTAAACTAAAATAAACTAAAATAAAATAAATAAAACCTAAACATAAACCTAAACCTAAACTAAATAAAATTAAATAAACTAAAAATAAACCTAAACTTAAACTAAAAAATAAAACCTAAAAATAAACCTTAAATAAAAACCTAAAACCAAAACTTAAAGAAATAAAATAAAAACCTATACCTAAACCTAAATATAAAAAATAAAACCTAAACCTAAAAAAAAATTAAAAATAAAACTAAATTTAAAAAAATAAACCTCAACCTCAACCTAAACCAAAAAAGTAAACTAAAATAAAAAACCTAAAGTAAAATAAATAAACTAAACTAAATAAAAATAAAAATAAACCTAAATAAAATTTAAAAAATTAACAAAAGTAAACTAATTAAATATAAACCTACTAGTTTACTTAATTTTTTTTAAAAAAAACCTAACATAGAACCCTAAACCCTAAAATGAAAATTAAACCCTAAACCCTAAACTCTAAACCTAACCCTAAACCCTAAACCCAAACCCTCAACCCAAAACCCTAAACTCTAAAAACCTAAAAATTGAAACCTAAATTAAATATAATCCAAAAATAAAATAAATAATTAAAACCTAAACCTAAATAAAATAAAACAAAATAAAATCAAAACCTAAACTAAAACCAAAATTAAACTGAAAAATAAAATAAAATAAAAAACTAAACTAAATTAAAATAAATAAATACCTAAACTAAACTAAAAAAACAAAATAAACCTAAAAATAAGAAACCTAAAAAAATTTAACCTAAACATAAAATAAAAAGTAATCCTAAAATAAAATAAAATAAAAACTAAATAAAAACCTAACCTAAAATTAAACCTAAAAATAAAACCTACAAATAAATAAAAAATAAAACCAAAACCCTAAACTAAAAAAATACCAAAACCTAAAATAAAAAAAAATAAAATAAACCTAAACTTAAACTAAAATAAACTAGACTTAAACAAATAAAACCTAAACATAAACCTAAAATAAATTAAACCTAAACCCTAAACTAAAGAAAATAAAATAAACTAAAAATTAACCTAAACCTAAAATAAAAAATAAAGCTTTAAAATAAACTTAAAATAAATACCTAAAACCTAAACCTAAAAAAATAAAATAAAAAACTAAACCTAAACCTATATAAAACCTAAACCCTAAACCTAATAATAAAAAAAACCTAAACCTAAAAAAAAAGCTGAATCTAAACTAAAACTTAAACATAAACCTTAACCTAAACCTAAAAAATAAACTAAAATAAAAAACCTAAACTAAAGTAAATAAAGATAAAAAAATAAGCTAAACTAAATAAAAATAAAAAATAAACCTAAATAAAAATATAAAATAAAGTAAATAAATATAAACCTATCAACTTACTTAATTTATAAAAAAATCCTAAACTCTAAACCCTAAACACTAAATCCTAAACCTTAAGCCTTAAACCCTAAACTATAAAACTAACACTAAACCCTAAACACCCTAACTTAAAAACTAAAAAACTAAAACTAATAAAAAAAACCAAACTAAACCCCTAACTAAAATAAAAAAGCTAAAACCTAAAAATAATAAAACTAAAACCAAAACTAAATAACTAAAATCTAAAACTAAAACTAAAAACTAAAACTAAATTAAAACCCTCATAAAAAACAAATGAAAAATTAATAAAAACCATAACCCCAAAAAAACTAAACCTAAACATAAAAAAAAACTAAAAAAAAAAAAAAAAAAACCCTAAACCCTAAACTAAAACTTGATCCGTAAACCTAAAACCTAAACCCTAAACCCTAAACCCTAAAAATAAAAAAATAAAATAAAATAAAACCCTAACCCTAAACCCTAAACCTACAACCCTAAACCCTAATCCCTAAAGCATAAACCCTAAAACCTTAAACCTTAAACCCTAAACCCTAAACCCTAAACCTTAAACCCTAAAACTTACATCCCTAAACCTAAGCCCCAAACCCCAAACCCTAAACCATAAACCCTAATCTTTAAACCCTAATAACCTAAAACCCTAAACCTAAACTAAATCAAGCCTAAAAATAAAATAAATAAATAAACCTTAACCTAAATAAAATAAAAACCTAAACTAAAACCTAAACCTAAACCTAAACCTAAACCTAAACTAAAAGATAAAATAAAATAAAAATAAAAACTAACTAAAGTAAAATAAATAGATACCTAAACTAACCTAAAAAAATAAAATAAACCTAAAAATAAAAAACCTAAATAAAATAAAAGCAAAACAAAAAATAAAAATAAAATAAACATAAAATAAAATAAAATGAAAACTAAATAAAAACTTAAACCCAAAAAATTAACCTAAAATGAAAACAAAAAAATAAATAAATAAAATAAAACCTAAACATTACACTATAAAAAAAGTTAACCCTGAAATAAATAATATAAAATAAACCTAAACCTAAACTAAAATAAACTAAACTAAAATAAATAAAACCTAAGCCTAAACCTAAACCCTAAACTAAATATAATAAACCTAAACCTAAAAAAAATATATAACCTAAAAATAAACCTAAAATAAAAATCTAAAACCTAAACCCAAAAAAAACAAAAAAGCTAAACCTAAACCTAAAAATAAATAATAAAACCCAAACCAAAAAAATAAAATAAAAATAAAACTAAACTAAAAGATAAACATCAACCTAAACCTAAACCTAATAAAAATAAACTAAAATAAAAAACTTAAACTAAAATAAATAAACATAAAATAAAATATAAAAAACCTAAATTAGAAGAAAAAATAAAATAAACTAAATAAACTAAAAAAACATAAACCTACCAGTTTACTTAATTTAAAATAAACCAAAATTAAAATATAAACCCTAACTCGAAAACCTAAACCCTAAACCTAAACCTAAAATAAAAAAAAATTAAAAAAAATTTTAAAAAAACCTAACCTTAAACCTTAAAATAAACCCTAAACCAAAAACCCTAATCCCTAAACCTACAACCCTAAACCTTAAACCCTGATCCTTAAAACCCTAACCTTGAACCCAAAATCCAAAACTCTAAACCCTAAACCCTAAAACCTAAACCCTAAATACCCTAAACCCTAAACTCTAAAAACCCTAAATCCTAAACCCTAAAAACCCTAAACCTTTAAGCCTAACCACTAAACCCTAAACCCTAAAACCTAAACCCTAACCTAAACCCTAATCCGTAAAACCATAAACCCTAAACCCTAAAACCCTAAACCGTAAACCCTAAACCCTAAACCCTAAACCATAATCCTTCAACACTAAACCCTAAAAACCTAAAACTATAAACCTCAAAAATAAAATAATATAAAACTCAACTAAAAAATTAACCTAAACCTAAAAATTAAACTAAAAAAAAACCTAAACTAAATAAAATAAACCTAAAGTAAATAAACTAAACTAAATAAAAATAAAAAATAAAATTAATTAAAAAAATAAACTAAAATTAATAAAAAATAATTAAAATTAAATAAACCTAAACCTACCAATTTACTTAATTTAAAAAAAAAAACCCTAAACTTATAATACTAAACTTACAACCCTAAACCCTAAACCTTAAATCCAAAACCCTAAACCCTAATCCCTAAAAAACCCAAAACCCAAAACCCTGAACCCTAAACCCTAAACCCTAAACCCTAAAGGTATAAATCCCAAAACCTTAAATCCTAAACCCTAAACCCCAAACACTAAACCCCAAATATAAACCAAAGTAACTAAATAAATTTAAAAGTAAATGTAAACTCTAAAACCAGATAAACCTAAACCTAAACCCTAAGAATTAACCTTATAGAACATCACCCTCAACCAAGCCATGGAGGTGAAGGAAGAGGCTATCAAAGGGTGGTGGGGATCTAGAGGTGCTGGATATGGAGGTGGTGGTCAAGTAGGGTGGTTATGGAGGTGCAGGAGCGATGGAGGTTACTACCATGGTGGAGGTAGAGGAAATCGGGATTTGAAGGATCTACTGAGAGGCCAAGGTGGTTCTGATGGGAACTAGAGAAACAGATGAATGGACATTCTGATCTACTTCTTATGGAACTGTGTCTTTATAGTAGAGATGGTCCTAGTTACTTAGGGTTTTTTATTTTCTCTATGCATGTTACTTTTTTATCTATGTCATCGATTGTGTCTTTAAAAACTTAGTGTGTTACTTGGTTGATGAAATCGAAAAGAAATGTTGAATCTAAATTTGTTCTCTGTTAAAAAAAACCAAAAATCATAAACTAAAACCTGATCCCTAAGCCTAAACCCTAAACCATAGACCCAAAATGCTAAACCCTCAACCCTAAAACTAAAAAAGTAATTATAAAAATAAAAAAGAAACCCTAACCCTAAACCCTGAAACTTTCCCAAACCCTAAATCCTAAATGCTAAACCAACAACCCTAAACCCTAAACCATAAAACCCTACACCCTAAACCCTAAACCCTAAACCCTAAACCCTAAAACCTAAAACCCTAAATAATAAAACCTAAAAATCTAAATATAAAGTAAATAAAATCTAAAAATAAAATAAATAAATAAACCTAAAAATAACTAAAATAAAAAAAATAAAACAAAATAAAAATGGAAACTAAAACCTAAACCTAAACCTAAAAATAAAATAAAATAAAAATAATAAAAATAAAATAAAATAAAAACCTAAACTAAATTAAAAAATAAAGTAAACCTAAGAATAAAAAACCTAAATAAAATAAAACTATATGTAAAATAAAAATAAAATAAACCTAAAATAAAATTAAATAAGAACTAAATAAAAACCTAAACCTAAAAAATAAACATAAAAATAAAACCTAACAAAAAAAATCAAACCCAAACCATGAACTAAAAAAACCTAGAATTAAATAAAATAAACAAAATATAATAAACCTAAACCTAAAATAAAATAAACTAAACTAAAATAAATAAAACCTAAACCTAAACCAAAAATAAACTAAACCTAAACCCTAAACTGAAAAAAAAGTAAAATGAACAAAAAATAAACCTAAATTTAAACTAAAAAATAAAACCTAAATAAACCTAAAATAAAAATCTAAAACCTTAACCTAAGAAAATAAAATAAAATCCTAAACCATAACCCAAAACCCAAAATAATAAACCCTAAACCTAACCCTAACCCTAAACATTAAACCCTAAACCCTAAACCCTAAACCCTAAACTAATCCTAATCCCTAAAAACCCTAAAGCCTAAATCCTAAAGCCTAAACCCTAAAAACTAAACCCTAAACTAACCCTAAACTTTAAGCTAACCTTAAAACCTAAACCCTAAACCATCAACCTTAAAAAGCCAACCCAAAACCCAAAATACTAAACCTTAAACCTAAACCATAAACACTAACCTTAAACCTTAAACCCTAAACCCTAAACCCCATACTAAATAAAACCTAAAAATAAATAAAATACAAAAATCAAAACTTAAATAAAAAAATAAAATAAAATAAAATATAAACTTAAATTAAAATCTAAACCTAAACCTAAAAACAAAATAAAATAATAAAAATAAAATAAAATAAAGAAAAAACTAAACTAAACTAAAAAAATAAAATAAACCTAAGAATAAAAAACCTTACTAAAATAAAAACAAAATGAAAAATGAAAATAAAATAAAACCTAAAATAAAAACTAAATAAAAACCAAAACTTAAAGAATAAACTAAAAAATAAATAAAAAATATAACCTAAACCCTAAACTAAAAAAAACTAAACCTAAAATAAAAATAAAAATAAAATAAAACTAAACCAAAACTAAAATAAATAAAACCTAAACTAAATAAATTAAATTAAATTAAATTAAAACTAAACCTAAACCTAAACTAAAAACTAAAACCTAGAAATAAACCTTAAATAAAAACCTAAAACCTAAATCTAAAAAAATAAAATAAAAACTTAAACCTAAACCTAAAAATAAAAAATAAAACCTACACCAAAAACTAAAATAAAAATAAACTCAACTAAAAAATAAACCTAAACCTAAACTTAAACCTAAACCTAAAAAATAAACTAAAATAGAAAACCAAAACTAAAATAAATAAACATAAAATAAATAAATTACACTAAATAAAAAATTTAACCTAAATAAAAATAAAAAATAAAATAAACTATAATAAATAAAAAATAATCTAAATAAACTAAATAAATCTAAACCTACTAGTTTACTTAATTTTAAAAAAACCCTAAACCATAAATCCTAAACTTAAAATCTTAAACCCTAAACCTAAAACCTTAAACCCTAAACCCTAAACCCTAAACCCTAATGCCTAAACCCTAACAAACCCAAAACCCTAAACCATAAACCCTAAACCCAAACCCTAAACCCTAAACCCTAAAAGCATAAACCCTAAAACTCTAAACCCCAAACCCTAAACCCTACACCCTAAACCCTAAACCCTAAACCCTACACCTAAACCTAAACCCTAAAACCTACTAAACATAAACCTAAATCTAAACCCTAAGAATGGACAAAACCTTGACATCAGGAACATCACCATCAACTGCTCGCTTTAGATTTGGCATGGAGGCTAAGGCATGGCTATTATCATAGTGGTGGAGGGGAATTTGGAGGTGCCGTGGATCCTGAGGTGGTGGCCTGAGTAGTGGCTATGGAAGAGGGAGGAGTGATGAGGTTACACTGGAGGTGGCGGAGGGAGAGATCTGGGATATGATGGTGGATCCCGCTACTCCAGAGGCCGAGGTGGTTCTGATGGGAACTGGAGAAACTAAAGAATAGCTGATCTGATATGCTGCTTATGGAATTATCTCTTTATAATAAAGATGATTCTGGTTATCTAAGGTTTTTTATTTGCTCTATGCGTGCTCATTTTTTATCCATGTCCTCGCTTGTCTTAAAAAACTTGGTGTTTTACTTGGTTGATGAAATCGAAAAGAAGAAATGTTGAATATGAATTTATTCTCTATTAAAAAAAACCTAAAACCCTAAACCCTAAACTAAAACCTAAACACTAGACCTAAACCCTAAACCCTAAACCCTAAACCCTAAACCCTAAACCCTAAATGATAAACCTTAAACCCTAAACCCTAAACCCTATACCATAAACACTAAACCCCAAACCCTAAACCCAAAAAACCCTAAACCTAAACTAAATAAAACCTATAAATAAAATAAATAAATAAACCTAAACCAAAATAAAATAAAAACCTAAACTAAAAGCTAAACCTAAACCTAAACATAAACCTAAATAGAAAAAAACTAAACTAAAAAAAATAAAAAACCTAAATAAAAAAAACTAAACCCCTAAAGAAATAAACCTAAAATCAAATAAAATAAAAACTTAAACCTAAAAAATAAACCTAAAAATAAATAAAAAATAAAACTTAATCCCTAAACTAAAAAAAAAAACTAAGCCTAAAATAAAATTAAAAAAAAACCTAAACCTAAACTAAAATAAATAAAACCTAAACTTAAACCTAAAATAAACTAAACCTAAACCTAAACCTAAACCAAAACCCTAATTAAAATAAAATAAACTAAAAATAAACCTAAACCTAAACTAAAAAATAAAACCTAAAAGTAATCCTAAAATAAAAAGCTAAAACCTAAACCTAAAAAAATAAAATAAAAACCTAAACCTAAACCTAAAAAAAACCTAAACGTAAAAATAAAATAAAAATAAAACTAAACTAAAAAATAAAGTTAAAGCTAAACCTAAACCTAAAAAATGAACAAAATAAAAAACTAAATAAAATAACAAAATAAACTAAAATAAATAAATAAATAACTAAATAAACTAAATAAACCTAAACCTACAAGTTTACTTAATTTTAAAAAATTAAAATAAATTAAAAAAAAACCCTAAAACTAACCTTAAACCCTAAACCTAAACCTACAATCCTAAACCCTAAACCATAAACCTTAAAACCATAACTTTAAATCTTAAACCCTAAACCCTAAGCCCAATATTGTAAAACTAACCCTAAACCCTAAACCTACAACCCTAAACCCTAAACCCTAAAACCTTAACCCTAAACCCTAAACTAACCAAAAACCCTAAACCCTAAACCTACAATCCTAAACCTTAAAACCTTAAACCCTAAACCCTAAACCCTAAACCCTTAAAAAAAATAAAAAAATAAAAAAAAAACCCTAAAATCCTAAAACCTAAACCCTAAACCCTAAACCCTAACCCTAAACCCTAAACCCTACAACCATAAATGCCAAACCCTAAATCCTAAACCCTAAACCCTAAAATTAAAACATAAATCTAAACTAAATAAAACCTAAAAAAAGCTTAACCTAAATAAAATAAAATAATAAAATTAAATTAAAACCTAAACTAAAACCTAAACCTAAACATAAAAATAAAATAAAATAAAAATAAAAAGTAAACTAAAATAAATTAAATAAAACCTAAACTAAACTAAAAAATAAAATAAACCTCAAAATAAAAAACCTAAATAAAATAAAAACTAAACTTAAAATGAAAATTACATAAACCTAAAAGAAAATAAAATAATAACTAAATAAAAACCTAAACCTAAAAATAAATCAAAAAATAAATAAATAAATAAAACCTAAACCCTAAACCAAAAAAAAACCTATACCAAAAATTAAAAAAATAAAATAAACCTAAACCTAAACTAAAATAAACTAAACTAAAATAAATAAAACCTAAAATAAACTAAACCTAAACCCTTAAGTAAATAATATAAAATAAACTAAGAATAAACGTAAACCAGAACTAAAAAATAAAACATAAAAATAAACCTAAAATACAAACCAAAAGCCTAAACCTAAAAAATGAAATAAAAACCTAAACCTAAACCTAAAAATAAAAAATAAAACCTAAACCTACAAAATAAAATAAAACTAAAACTAAACTAAAAAATAAACCTAAAGCTAAACCTAAACCTAAAAAATAAACTAAAATAAAAAACCTAAACTAAAATAAAGAAACTTAAAATAAATAAACTAAACTAAATAAATATAAAAAAGAAACCTAAATAAAAATAAAAAATAAAATAAACCAAAATAAAGAAAAAATAAACCAAATAAACCTAAACCTATCGGTTCACTTAATTTTTTTTAAAAAAAACCCTAGTCCCTAAACCATAAAACCTAAACTTTAAATCCTAAACCTTAAACCCTAAGCCCAAAATCATAAAACTAACCCTAAACTCTAAACCTACAACCCTAAACCTAACCCTTAAACCCTAAAAAACCCTTAATCCTAAACCCTAAACTAACCAAAAACCCTAAACCAAAAACCTACAATCCTAAAACTTAAAACATTAAACCTAAACCCTAAACCCTAAACCCTAAACCTCAAACCCTAAACCCTAAACCCTAAATCCTAAACCCTAAACCCTAAACCCTAAAAACTAAAACATAAACCTAAACTAAATAAAACAAAAGAGCAGCTTTAGTAAAATAAAATAATAAAATTAAATTCAAACCTAAACATAAAAAAATAAACTAAAATAAAGAAGAGTAAATTAAATAAAATAAATAAAACCTAAACTAAACTAAAAATAATATAATAAAACCTAAATAAAAAAACTAAACTTTAAATGAAAATTAAATAAACCTAAAATAAAATAAAATATAAACTAAATAAAAAACTAAACCTAAAAATAAACCAAAAAATAATTAAAAAATAAAACCTAAACCCAAAACTAAAAAAAAAACCAAACTTAAAATAAAAAAATAAAATAAATCAAAACCAAAATTAAAATAAACTAAACTAAAATAAATTAAACCTAAAATGAACTAAACTGGCAGAAAAATAAAATTAAATAAACTAAAAAAATAAATGTAAAACAAAACTAAAAATAAAACCTAAAAATAAACCTAAAATAAAACCTAAAACCTAAACATAAAAAATAAAAATGAAACCTAAACCTAAACCTAAAGTAAAAAATAAAACCTAAACCTAAAAACAAAATAAAATAAACCTAAACTAAAAAAAATAAATAAAGTTAAACCTAAACCTAAAAAATAAACTAAAATAAAGAAACTTAAAATAAATAAACTTAACTAAATAAAATAAAAAAATAAAATAAAATAAAATAAACCGAGAATAAAGAAAAATAAACCAAATAAACCTAAACTGTCCGACAGGTTACTTTTAAAACCTTCACCTAAACGGACCTAAATCCTAAACCTAAACCTAAACCCAAAACTTTAAACCTGAACTAAACCCTAAACCCTAAACCCATTCCTAACCAAAATAAACCCTAAATTGACTAACCCTAAACCAACCACAAAACATAAACCCTAAACCCTCAAAACCCTAAACCATAAAGCCTAAACACTAAACCCTAAACCCTAAACCCAAACTAACCAACCTAAACCCTCCCCCTAAACCCTTAAATCCTCAACCCTAACCCTAAATATTAAACCTTAAGCCCTAAAAGCATAAACCCTAAATCCCTAAACCCTAAATCTTAAACCCTAAACCCTAAACCCTAACCCTAAATCATAAACCCTAAACTTAAACATAAAGTAACTAAATAAATTAAAAAATAAACCTAAACTCTAAGAATGGGAAGAACCTTGACTGTGGGAACATCACTGTCAACCAGGCTCAGTCTAGAACTGACAATGGAGGTGAAGCCGGAGGCGATGGTTATCGCAGTAGCTGTGGGCTATCTGGAGGTTCTAGCGGATATGGAGATGGTGGTGCAGTCTTGGATTCAGCGGGAGGAGCCGGAGCAGTAGTGGTGGTGGTTGAGGGAGAGATCTGGGATATGATGGTGGATCCCACTACTCAAGAGGTCATGGTGGTTTTGATGGGAACTGGTGAAACTGAAGAAGGGTCGATCCGATCTATTGCTTATAGAACTATGTCTTTACAGTAAAGATGATTCTAGTTATCTAGGGTTTTTCATTTTCTCTATGCCTGCTCATTTTTTATCTATGTCGTCACTTGTGTCTTAGAAAACTTGGTGTTACTTGGTTAATGAGATCGAAAAGAAGAAATGTTGAATCTGAATTTGTTCTCTTTTAGGAAAAAACATTAACCATAAACCCTAAACTAAAACCTCACCTACTAGCCTAAAACCTAAACCAAACCTAAAAAACTAAACCCTAAACCCTAAAAACACTAAACACTATACCTTAAACCTTAATCCCTCAACTAACCTTAAACTTTAAACCCTAAAAGCTAAAAAGCTAAACCAAAATAGAATAAAACTTAAAAAAACCTAAACCAAAATAAAATAATAAAATAAAAACCTAAACTAAAACATAAACCTAAACCTAAACTTAAATTAAAACCTAAAAAGGAAATAAAATAAAAACTAAAAACTAAACTAAAATAAAATAAATAAAAACCCAAAATAAACTAAAAAATAAGAAAACTAAATAAAACTAAACTAAAATAAAAATAAAATAAAACTAAGCCTAAAAATAAAATAAACATAAAATTAAATAAAATAAAGACTAAATAGAAAATTTAACATAAAATAAACCTAAAATAAATAAAAATAAACCTAAACCTAAATTAAAATAAAAAAACTAAAATAAATAAATCCTAAACCAAAACCTAAAATGAACTAAACCTAAACCTAAACCTAAACCTAAACCTAAAATAAAATAAATTAAACTAAAAATAAACTTAAACCAAAAAATAAACTTAAAATAAAATCCTAAAACTAAACCTAAAAAAATAAAATAAAAACCTAAACCTAAACTTAAAAATAAAAATTAAAACCTAAACCTAAAAAAAAAACTAAAAAATAAACATAAACCTAAACCTAAATCTAAAAAATAAACTAAAATAAATAAACAAAAAATAAATAAACCAAATTAAAAAAAAAAAATAAACCTAAATAAAAATAAAAAATAAAATAAACTAAAATAAATAAAACCTAAATTTTAAAAACCTGCTTTTTAAATAAACCTAAACCTGCTGGTTTGTGGTTTTTTTAAGACCCTAACCCAAACAGACCCTAAACCCTGGGCCCTGGGCCCTAAAGGCCCTGAGCCTATTGACCTGGGCCACAGGCTGACCCTGGGCTCTAAGGCCACCCTGGGCCATAACCCTGGCCTATGACCTACCTGGGCCCTAAATCCTCCAAACCTAAACCCAAAACCCTAAACCCTACCATGACCTTAAACCTTAAACAGTCTCACCCTGGTCCTGGGCCCTGACCCAACCCTGAGCCCTGACCCTGAGCCACTAAACCCTCCAAACCCTAAATCACTGGAGCCTAAACCCTAAAACTCAAAACCCTAAACCCTAAACCCTAAACTAAATAAACAAAAAATAAAATAAATAAATAAAATCCTAAACCTAAATAAAATAAATATAATAAAATAAATTTAAAACCTAAACTAAAACCTAAACCTAAACCTAAACTTAAACCTAAAATAAACTAAACTTAAACCTAAACTTAAACCCTATATAATAATTTAAACTAAAAATAAACTTAAACCTAAAAATAAACCTAAAATAAAAACCTAAAACCTAAACCTAAAAAAATAAAATAAAAACCTAAACCTAAACCAAATAATAAAAATAAAACCTAAATCTCAAATATAAAATAAAAATAAAACTAAACTAAGAAATAAACATAAACCTAAACCTAAACCTTTCCTCTCAACATCATCTTATCTCCTCAGAGTGTAGAGATGTCGATCTTCAAATATGTAAGGGTCTTTAGACTCATAATGTTCATCGATGCACCTGAATCAATGAGAACCCTGATAAGTTTGAACTTGTCCATGTCGACTGTGACGTATAGGGGACGGTTGTGCTCTAAGTTCCCTAGAAGAAGGTCTTCATCTGTGAAGATGACCCCTTGGGTTTCTTTTGAAAAATGTGCTTCCTCACCTATATCGGTCAGCTAAGCTAAGCATATTTTAGGATTAAGGAAAGCCTTAAATAGTGATTCCCTCATCTCTTTGGATAAGATAAGGGCATCATATATGCTTAGCTTAGATGAAAACTTTCTTAGATGAGAAAGGACATTATAGTCCACCTTCAACTGATCTTCCACAAGAATATCCAAGGGTGGAGCATCTTGTGGAAGGGCTTCTCAATATTTAGTACCAATGACTTATTTCCCTCTATCTAAAGGTGCTGCCCTAGGAGGTCGCCACTACGGATGTTGACTTCAAAGATCTCATGATGCAAGGTGGTGGAAGGTTCTACCTACACTTCAGCCTCACCTACAGCTTCTCCTATGGGACCCTCAGAATCAGATGATTCCAAGTCTATCTAAAGAGGTGAACTCGTAGTATTCAGAGTTAGAAAGTCCAACTTTGAATTAGAAAGAGGAAGATTAGAATTGTTATAGTTACTTAGACTTGAAGAGTTATCATTAGGAATAGAAGAAAACAACCCATTAGAAGTGACATAGATGTAATTCAAACTAACTTTATTCTTTAATTTCTTAGAATTATTTGGGGTTACAAAGTAGAAGTCAAGTAAAGTGAGTGAAGTAAGGGATTAGATGCCCTTATCCACTGATACAAGAGTTCTACCAGTAGAAGAAATAGAAGAGCTAGCTGGAATGGAAGAAGTCACTGGTGTGGAAGCTGCAACTGAAGGCTGGAGGCTGGACATTATCGGTGGCAGTGCTAAAGGTCTACCTCGGGCCGACACATGCTGTTGCTGCTACTGCTAAGCACCCACTTTCCTAGAGTTAGCACAGGCAACTTGCAAACCTTCGTTGGTGTTGGCAATTTGAACTGACTCAGGCACCTACAAGGAAAGCTTCTTGATCTTTTAAATGATCTTCTTAGAGATTTTGGATAGGTACATATCCCAACCTTCTTTGTTTTTGGTAGGATCGCATGTATCACCAAGGATTACCCTAGTGAAACTGGAAGGTTGTTCCATAAGGTATTCCTTTAGGATAACTATAGCACCGATCTTGAAACTATGTTCAAGTCAGTCCTAGAATGTGAACCAATCCTCCAAAATGTGACCTAGCATTTGGTGGTAGGGGCAAAAGTTTGGATCATGAATTTTGCCTACTTCCTCTAGTCTCCTAGGCTCGGGTAGCTGAAGAGCAAGTTTTTTAAGAGATTCTTAAAGATTCTCCTGATTACCTCCCTCTTTAAAGAATAAGGTTTCTTTAACTTATCTAAAAGAGTAGGTAGATCATAGCTACCTGGCGGTGGGTATGCATGACGCTACTGCTGGTGGTATGGCTAAGGCCGTGGCTGTGCTGGCTGTGGAGGCTGTGATGGAGGCCGATAGGGCTATCTCGGTGGTGGCAAAATAGGTGGAGGCTGCAGAGGTCATGGTCTCTCAGACTGATCTCTAGCTGGCTGCTTCCCCTTATCAACCATTATTACTACTCCAGTTTTCTTCTAATAGACCTTCTATGGCTTCTACTTAGGCAACTGATCTTAAAAAGGTAACTGTTTGGCCTCTCTTTATAAACTAGCCACCTTGTTGATTAGCTTCTCAAATGTCTTGATAGTGAAGCCCTTAAGCATGAAGGTGACAGGTCCATGGATATTCTTCAAGAGAATCTCAATGGCATGCTGTTCAGATAACTACAGTTCACACTTCATACTCAAGTTGCACCATCAAAGAATATAATCAATAATGGACCCACCAGGGTGTTGTTGTACTACAACGAGATCACCTATAGTAACCCTTTGCTGAGCTCCAATAAATCTTTTAATGAAGAGTTTCTCTAACTCAGAAAATCTTTACTAAAGCTTGAAGATTCGACATACTAATCAGCGGTACCCACTAAGCTACTAATGAAAAGGCAAAAGAGTAAAGCATTGCTGCCACCTATGTTGCAATAACTGGCCCTGAAGTATGCTATGTGTTGCCTTGGGTTTCCATTGCCATCAAAGCTTTCAAAGGAATGTGACACAAAACCCTTGGGATATTGGATAGCATCGAATTTCTCTGGGTAGGGTCTACCATTTGGAACTGATGATCCTCCCTAGGCTTGAGCCAAAGCTTCCTTCACCTGCTGCTCAACCATGGTTTTATATCTTTTTCTTGTATGGAGGTACTTTCCACTACATTCCTATACTTGCTAGTGCTACCATGTTTGATAGGAGGTAGAGTCTTGGTTGGGTCCAAGACATGCACTAACTCAGGCTAATTGACGTCGACTGTAGTAGGATGAACCAAAAGGGGCTTATTTTTGAAGCACTGACACTGCTACTAACAAGTCCTATAACTAATGTGCCATTTTATCAATTATGCTCATCCTTTTACCTCAACTAATGTCGTAGGTACTGGGATGATTCTGTAGTATCTTATTGATCAACCTCATCACCTTCCATGGCTTATTGTTCCCTAAGTAAAGATCCTCTAGTGTCAACCATGCAGACTCCAGCTGAGTCCCCCATCAAGTCATCTTCATTGGGATTGAAGTTGACTTTCTCTTCATCAGACCAATCGTACCCCAAGATCTCCTTCTTCTCCATGAAATAATGTGCAGCTATCTCATCTAAAGAGTGATCCATCTGAGTAGGTACAAATAGTCTAGGCTGACCGGTGTGATCACTATCGTGCACTAAGAGGCACTGGACCTCGCCTGTCACTAGAGAGTCAATCTTGTGTGGACTATACTCACTGGATGAATGACACTCTTAATTATTATTGGTTATGAGAGGGGTAACAATCCTAGGATGTTCCAGTACCATTGGTGCAGCTGGACTGGCATCTAGAATATCTATAATAACTATCACCATCTCCACATCCTGTTATATGGGTGGAGTTGGAAAAGGGACGACCATGAGGCTTCGGGGTCGCCACTCCTTTCGTGCCATCATTGGGGTAGAAAATTGAGCAAGAGAACTTAGCCCTACCATAATGGGTGGTGTAGAAGGGGTAGGATCCCTCGGCCATAGCCAAATCACCAATGGGGTGCAATTTTCCCCGGATGTGGCCTTTATGACCTTAGATGGAATAGGAGATGTTGTAACCTGTACTGGCGATGGCGGATGAGGGGTAGAGCGGTGGGGTGGAGACACCATTGACTCTAAGTGCATAAGAACTACCCTCCAATTGTGGCCAATCCTGGTGAGAAGGATACTAATTGTGTGGTCGACAGGGGTAGCATGCTGAGCTGGAAAATCAATCAATGTAGATGCTGTCGACTGACGGTTGAACCTATGTCTCTCCTTACTAGTAATATGTGTCGTATGGGCCTCACGGGCCCTCTCTTGGCAAATCTGCTTCCCCACACTGCATGGGATAATATATCAGAGATCAAACTATGTCTCAACTTTGGGACATATGCTCTCCATGGGGTACAGTCGAGAGATCAAACTGTGCCCTCACAAGTAATCCTAGCTCCCTCAAATTCCCGACCAAACTGAATCAGATGAGTATGGTCGAGATGGGAGAAGTTGGCTTGATCTAAAGCTAGATCCAAACCATGGGGGAAGGTTAAAATAAACTTCTGAGAACTGGCCATTTCAAAAAAAAGGCTGGCTGAGCACTCGCATGTGATTGTAAAGATTTGTAATGATAGATGAATTTGTATCAGATTCATATTTCTATAGATTTTTGAATTTTAAATTTGAAAATTTGAATGCACATCCAACAACTTGGAAGTGTTAAGTGGGTTTCAAATGGATTTGAGAAGATTTATTGAAAGAGGAATTTGAATATAAACCCAAACTTCAACAAATTTAGGTATGTTGAAATATGGATTCAAAATTTTTGATATGGATGCTTCCATAGGTTCATGTTTTGTTTGAATTTGAATTTTTGATTTGAGGACCCTTTCCTTTAACAAATTTGGGTATGTTAAAGTAAGGGTCAAATTGATTTTGTTTTTGTTTGATTATTTTGGACTTTCACATACTTAGCAAATTTAGGTATGCTAAGTGAAGTGTTTGAGAATGTGAATGTGAATTTTGTTTTGATTTTGGAAAATTTGGAATTCTCATTTAGCAAATTTTGGTATGCTAAGTGAAGAATCCAAGTGTGTTTTGTTTGATTTTTGAAAATAGAATTATTAGCAAATTTAGGTATGCTAAGAAAATCCTAAGTGTTTCATTTTGTTTTGATTTTGATTTTTTGAAAAGGTAGGATAATTAGCAAATTTGGTATGCTAAGGGAATCCTAAGTGTTTCATTTATTTTGATGTGTTTGAAAGTGGAGATTTAACTTTAGCAAATTTAGTATGTTAAAGATGAAGTCCCACTTAGTTTTGTGAAATGGAAATTTCACTTAGCAAATTTGAGTATGCTGAATGAAATTCTAAATGGTGTGTTCAAAATATTTGAATGTTTTGGTTTTGAAAATGGAAACTTCTCCTTAGAAAATTTGGTATGCTAAGGAAAGAAGTTCCAAAGGTGTTTGATAATTTTTGTTTTGACTTTGGAGACTTCACTTAGCAAATTTGAGTATGTTAAATGAGGTTCCAAAAGGTGTTTGAAAGTTTTTGATTTTGACTTTGGAGACTTCACTTAACAAATTTGGGTATGTTAAATGAAGTTCCAAACGTGTTTGAAAATTTTGAAATATGATTATTGATTTTGATTTTGAATTTGGAAACTTCACTTAGCAAATTTGAGTATGCTAAATGAAGTTCCAAAAAATGTGTTTCGAAATATTTTGAAATATGATTGTTTAAGTTTTAATTTTTAAAAAGGGTACTTCCATTCAACAAATTTAGGTATGTAAAGTGGAGATATGTAGAGAGGAATTCCAACTTAATCATATATGGGATATGTTTAAGTGGGATTTCTCAAATGATATTTATTTTTTAGTTGGGAATGAAATCTTCATTTAATAAATTTGAGTATATTAAATGAATATATTCATATGTGCTTTTTGAAAAGTTTAATTTTGTTTACAAATGAAACTTCCATTCAGTAGGGGTGAGTGTATTGAATAGAAAAATTCATGTGTGCTTTTTGAAAATTTTAATTTTTTTTGGAAATGAACCTTCCATTCAATAAGTGTGAGTGTATTGAATAGGATGATTCATGTGTGCTTTTTGAAAAGTTTAATTTTGTTTGGAAATGAACCTTCCATTCAATAAGTGTGAGTGTATTGAATAGGAAGATTCATGTGTGCTTTTGAACACTTTATGATTTTGATTTTGATTTTTAGAAAGATGATTGTTCCTTTTATTTTAAAAATGAAATCTTCATCAAAGTGAATTGAAAGAAGATGTTCATTTGTGCTTTTTGAAAATGTTGTTATTTTTATTTTTGAAAATCCTTACATGAAATAATTATGGGAATTGTTAAATGAGGGTGACAAAATTTTGTGGAAAATATTTTATTAAGCATTTTTGAAAAGGTGCTTTGAAAAGGAAAGTTCTTATGGAAGATTTATTTTATCTTTATTATTTTAGGTTGAACTTTTCCTTATCATAAAAATGATAAGAAGGAAGTCTTTAAAATGTTTTTTTTATTTAGATCTTTTCATTTTTACCCATTGGAGAACAACAAGGTTTTAAGACCAACAAGGAATGTGGTCCTAAAACCTAAAAATGTTGGCTAACTCAACTCAAGAATGAAATGAGCTAAGTGCCAATGGAAAGAGAGATAGTCTTGGATTCATACCAAAGTACAAACTCACTATCGATACTCAAAGACAATGATTATTTACCAAAGATGGAGAGAGGAACCTTCCCCACCGGAGTCACTAGAAAAATCTGTTGAGAAAAATCCAAAATCTCTATATAGGGTTGCCTTTCAAATCAGTGGGGAGAAATGTAAGAGAAGACTATAGAAATTAATCATTTTAGGATGCCACACAGATCCATAGATGTGCTTATTCAGGTGATTGAGTATGTCATCAAGGAAATAGTGTACTATCTTGAGAGATAGAAGTCACTACCCTTTAATGGACATAATAACCTCAATAAAGACTCCTAAGGATGATGGGTCTGCATATGTACTAGAGATTCTTCCCCTACTTTACATAGAAAAGTAAAGAAGGGTTTATTTTAAACCGGGTTCGTTAAGTTCCCTACAGGGGCAAGCCCTCATAGTTGATTACATTCTAAGGAATGGGGATTTCTTAAGAAAACTCTCAATTAAGATAAATGATTATTGTCTTTAAAGATTTCAGTAGGAAAGGACTGTCAATCAATTGGTTCATTTTTGAAAGATCAAATGGGATTGATCAAAAGAGGGAGTTCTTATCAAAGCCAAAATGAAAGATAAGTAGGAGATACCCACAATGCTAGGAAACCTAGCGAGCATCTCAAACTATCCTATAGTTGGGCTTTACATTTTTTAAATTGATTTAATTTGTCTAAGTTGGATTTTTCTTTAGAAATTTAGGACTTATGATTCCTTAACACAAGATTAAGGAAATTACCAAGAAGTGAGCAGTGAGGAATTATGCTTATGGCCTACAAAGGGGATAAGAAACCTCAGAACCTAAATCTAGAGAGCTTTGGTGAGGGCCAAAAGCTTAACCTAAATCTAAGGTAAAAATGGGTAATTAGTTTGCCTTCACAGGAGAGGACAAACCACCTGACAACTTGGACTTACAACTACCAGTGGCCAACTAACCATGATTTTCAATACATATAAGTAAGTATTTATTCTTATGCAAGATAGCTAGGCTATTATTTATTTAGAAAGAGACTAAGTCCTTAAACTCACTCCCTAAAAAGACTAGATCATGGAAAGGGCATGCTTCAAATGACCTAAATCTAATGTAATTCAGTTTTCATTTTTATTTTAATCTTTGGACAATTATTTTGACTCAGGCTAATAGGATTCATATGACTAATGCATGAAAAAGAAGGTTAATGGCCAAAACCAGTGAGAAGGGAGGAGGTGAGTTTCCACCATGGCTCTTAAAGGCCAAGCCAAGTTTCTTTGGTTTTCACCTTCCAATCAAGAGTGAAATAAGATGCTGTTGTGCATGATATTATAAAAGAAATGCTCATCCAGCTAAGGGGTTACTAATTATTTTATCTTAATTTTAAACCTAAGCTTTAGGTGAGGTTATGAGTTATTTAATTTTTATTTTGAGTTGTTAAGTTGGGTAAAATATTTTTTTTCCCTAAAGAGCCTAATCCACATCCAAGTCAAACATAAAGCAAGGAAGAAACTAAGAAAAGCATGCCACTTAATGCAAAAAAGCTAAACAAATCATCAATCAATTTATAAAACTAATCATAATAAGATTAAAAGGTCATTGTGGTTGGGCACCCCCGCACAAACTCAAAAATATCAAATTGGGTAAGTATAACCCGGATTACAAATAAATTAAATTATAATTAAGCAAGGAATTCATTGTTATGGGGGTCTTCAAGTTTTATTTCTTCTTTGTTCTTTTCTTCTTTCTTCTTTGGTTCATTCTTTTGGATGGTTGGAAAATAGATGCTCCAAGGCTTCACATGGTACATAAGATAAGATCTTATGACCAATGCTCATCCTAATCCCCATAATAATTACTCCAAAATCATAATTGCACAAATTTACATGAAAAGGAAAAGTGGAAATCTAACTAACACTTGCAAAACAAAAGTTAGCTAAAATAAACCACACAAATTCCAAGCTATTGGACTTATCACCACACACATGGGTGACTAAATCCACCTGGCCTATTGAATTATGCTTAGGGGTATAAAGCACCTGCAAGCAAAAGCATTTTATATTTTTATTTATGATAGCGCCCCTTAAGCACAATCCCTTGTAGAAAAGAATAGCTAGACTAAGAATGTCCGACAATTCATTCTACAAGCATGCACCCTAACATCCAGTCTAAAACATATATCACAAAATAAAATAAAACATCAAATCATGCACTGACCTAACCTAAAGCTAGAAGTGGTGACTTAGGCTAATGTGTGTGTGTTTCGAAGGTTTGTGTGGTATGCTTAGCTATGGCTTTAGGTTCAAATTTTCTAAGTGTTAAAACATGTTCAACTTAGAGGAGGGTTTCATTTAAGTTGTTTATTTATTTTGGGTTTATTTTATTTGATATTTATTTTTTGGTTTAAGTGGATCCTATAATTAATTGCTAAGTTATGAAAAGATGGAAAGAGAAGAGAACTTCTCTTTCCTTCCGTAACTTAAGTAATTTCTAAAGTAGGTTCACACTTTGTTTTGTTTAGGTGAATGTTTTGATTAAATATTTTAATAAATCCTAAGTTTAGATGAACTCTAAACAAAACCTATTCAAAAAGAAAGACATTTTAAGATTAAATAAAATGAATCAAAATTCACATAACACACATTACTTCATTTCATTCCCAACATATATAACATGCATATGGATGGATCCTAAGCATATCTATACATATAATAGAGAATATTTAACATACTTTATGATCTATGCTAAGTAATCCATTTAAGGAAATTTAGAAGTTGAATATGCATGATTTTTCTTAAGCTGGAAGGTGTTTCCTTATCCAAATTTTCACATACACACTTGAAAGTAAGAAAGGCATAAGTGAGCACAATGCATTGTTAATAGGTGTAAGGTACCAAGACCTACTTAGGGAATACTTAAAACCTAAGTAAAAAAAGAAAGACATTTTAAGATTAAATAAAATGAATCAAAATTCACATAACACACATTACTTCATTTCATTCCCAACATATATAACATGCATATGGATGGACCCTAAGCTTATCTATATACATATAATAGAGAATATTCGACATACTTTATGATCCATGCTAAGTAATCCATTTAAGGAAATTTAGAAGTTGAATATGCATGATTTTTCTTAAGTAGAAAGGGGTTTCCTTATCCAAATTTTCACATACACACTTGAAAGTAAGAAAGGCATAAGTGAGCACAATGCCATTGTTAACCAGGTGTAAGGTACAAGACCTACTTAGGAATACTTAAAGCCTCATAACCTTGGGTTGTCTAGACTAATATACCACTTTCCTTAAATACAAACAGGTGTATGAAAGAAATGAAATGGAAAGGAAGAATGCAAATGTTGTATTAATGGATTCATTTTGTTTATGCAATTTATGTATGAAAGTATAGGTAACCCCTCTTAGATGATAGCATAGGGATGAATAGGATATGGAATTAGGTGAGTCTTAGGTCCTATTCAAATGAACCATATATCTCACCAAATTCTTATTCAAAACTATATCAACATATGAGATAAAGGAAACCTATGCTAAGCATACCTTTATAATCTTTCACATGCAAGCTTATAATTAAAGTATAAGTATCATACTTTCAGATTTGATATTTGATGTATATGTTTTGAAAATAATTTGGGTTTACTAGTGATAATAGCCATTCATATTTCTACTTTAGCCAACATTTCATTTTAAACTTGAATTTTAAAAAATATGAATGCATGAAATCACATGACATACAAATTTAACATGTTGGGAAAGATTCAAAGTAATGAAAGTATGTAAACAAACTCACTTTAATTAAATCCTAAATACATTCTTATATAATAAGAAAGTTTAAAATAAATCAAAGAATATTCATTATGATTTTTGTTTAGTTTTAAGTTTGATTTAATTTTGAAAAGGTGAGTTAAGTTTGTTGTTCCTAACCCATTCCCATATGTGTTTGATATTCTTGTTTAATTTTTAGATAATTAGATCCATTTTTATGTATTAATTGGGTTAAGGTATGAATTAAGTAACTTAATTAACCCTAACTACACCACCTTAAAATAATTAACCAAATAATTATGAGCTAATAAGATGACATAAAACTCACAAGGAATTTAAATTTGCAATGCACCTAATAAGAAAAAGGCCTAATGCAATTTGGCTCATGATTAAAGGTTAATTAATCTAATGGTTTTAGCTTAAGTAATTTCAAAACCAATTCACACATATGAATTGGGTTTTGATTTCCTTAATTGAACTTAGGCTACTAAACACCTAAGCATCTACCCAAAGTAGATTAATTAAGTTCTAGAACTTTTAAAAATATTTTTAGAAATTAATTAAGGGAAAAATTAATGAATTAACCCTTAATTAAGAGGAGATTAATGAGAGAAAAGGGGTTTAGGGAATTTTTAAGGGAAATGTTGCAAAATTATTCTTTAAACCTCCTATCTATTTGATCTAACATTAATCAACCCTAATCATGGATTAAAACTACTAATCATATCCTAATTATGCTTAATTACATAAGGAGGGTAATTAAGAAATTCATATGCATTCCCCTAATTAAGCTTTCAATAAATCCTAAGAAAATTAGAGGAGGTAAGTCATCCTAAAATATACCCAAGAAGTTTGGGATTAATCATAGGCTTAATTAAAAGGTAATTAGCAAAATGATGTTTCTAATAAAGCCCAAAATTAGAGAAAAGAATAATTCAAAATCACTTGAAATTAATTTTAAAATATTCTAGGTTGAATTATCTTTTCATAGAAATTTATTTCATATTTTCTAAATTTTATTAAAGGAGATATGAATTTTAGAAGATTCCTAGATTAATTAGCATTAATTAAAACATCCTAACTAATCCTATAGCTCATTAATGATGCGGTGGTCGATAATTTACACATCAGTGAGTCGTCACTTAAGTTATCAAAGTGGTTGACAATAGACGCTTTGTTCTCTCGCCCCGATCAAAGATAGGATGGCTAGAGATCTCCCCACGGTTTTAAAAAAGATAAAGAAAATTCTAAATGTGGGAATAATCTCGACCGTCCATCCAAAACGTGTTGATGGATAGCTAAGATCTCCCAAGTTCTTTCCCCTTGATCAACAGAGGTTGTCCATGATCTAGGGAAGATTCAAGCTCGATGGAGCTCGGATTCAAACCAAACTTAACCCACACCATCTAAAGCCAAGGAGCGGCACATCCAATGGTGGGATTCACTTGAATTGAAAATTCTCTTCACAAAGGACCAACACCTCCTATCCTAAGTGGTTAGAAAATTCCATACCTCACCGACACTCGATTCCCTTGGAGGAGTTTCATCTAGTTGAGACGAAGCTGTGTTGGAAGGATGAGCTCTTGAGGTTATGTGGATTGCTCTATGGACCAACTCCCCTTGCTCTCATTTGCTGCTTTGATCTAATTCAACTCCTTATTGTGGGAACTTCTGGAAGCTTGCACTTAATTTAGCTCCCTGATGAAGTATGCAAAGAAATTGAAGTGGAATTCAAGGAGGAAGTTTGAATATGAGAGGAGCTCCCCTATTTTCTAAGGAAGAAAATCGAGAATGCTTGATTTCAATTCTCTACTAGGAAGCTTAAGAATGCTCTCTAATGGCTCCTAACCTCTCTATGTCGAATTGAGGAATGATGGATTTGAATTCAATTAGTGGGAGTATATCTCCCCTTGAAGGATCACAATGACTTATGTGCCATTTTGATTCAATAAATGGAGGGTTGTTTGATTAGTTAGATGCTTGCACATGGTCGGTTTGAGGCCTTGAATAGAATGCCAATCTCCCATGTGCTTGAATTTGAGTGGGAGATGGATTTTGAATTAGCCATTTTGACCCATGGGGTCAGGTTTGGTCTTGGGGCCAATTGGACTGACCCAAACCCATTGGGTTTTGTGCACCACTCTTCATTAGGTCCCCTTAAGCTTTTAGGAAAGCCTCAAGTGAATATGAAAAGGGTATGACCAAATTACCCATGGATTAAGCCAAAATTTGTTCTATGTCCTAGGGGTAGGATGGTCATTTTATTGATTTTTTACTTTGGATATGTTGGGTATGTGTCGAAACTAGGTTTGGCCAAGTTTCATGAGATTTGTAATTCATTTGATAAGGTTTGGCTCATGTTGACCCATTTAGGTCAAAATGGGTCAAGTTGACCAATTGGTCAAATTAGGTCAAACCAAGGGTTGGGTCAAGTTCATATGACCATTTGAAATGTTTTGGTGGCTTTGGTTTGATTCAATTTGGTATAGTTTTGAATATGACTCATATGACTTTATTTAGGTCAAATGGGTCAAGTTGACCTATTTGAGGTGGGTCAAGGGTAGGTTTAGGTTTGGTTAGTCATATGGAATGGATTGGTTTCTTTGTTTCTAATAAATTTAAGCTAAGTTCAAATTTGGTTCAACATGACCCCTTTAGGTCATGTTATGTCTAAGGTCAATTGAGCTAAGTTAGGTCTAGTTGGCCAATTGAGGCTTTGGTCAAGTTCCACAAGTGATTTGGGATGGACTTGGCCCATTATTTTGGATCAATTTGGCTTAGATCAAGTTTTGACACATTTTGACTTTTTAGGTCAAGTTGGGTCAACTTGGGTCAAGTGGCAAATTAGGCTAAGTTAGGCTAAAATGTTGGCTTGATCAAGTTCAAATATAAGTCATGAGTGAACTTAGATCAATGGTTTCAATCAATTTGGCCTATAGTTGAATTTAGCTATGTTAGGTTTCATTTTAGTCTAAGTGTTAACTTGGTCAACCCTTAGGTTTCACTTGGTTTAACCCAATTTGATTGATTGATCATCCCATGATGATTGTTGATCATGATGAGAGGCATAGATGAGTTTGGTTCAATATAATTTGGTTAGGATTAGAATTTGGCTCATAAGGGTACTTTAGGTCACTTTGGGTCAAGTGAGCCTAAGTGGGTCAAATGGCTTGGTCAAAGCTTGATTTGAGCTTGAGTGATCTTGTATATGGACTTATGATTGAAATATAATCCATTTACAAGTGGTTTTAAGTTAAATGGGTTTTGATCCATTTGACAATTTCATATTCAAAGGAAGAATATGAAAAGATTTTAGGTTTTATTATTGAATTGTATTTGATTGAGTAATTAAGTTTGGATTTATACATGAGCTCATGATTGTAGGGTTGATTGAATCATGAGAAAAATTCAAGAGTTTGGCTTGATTTGAAGTTGATTTGGCTAAGTTCAAGATTTTGACCTGAAAGGCTTAGATTGGATTTTGAGTTGATTTGAGTTTGATTTTTGGGATTGGTTTTGATTGTTTGAATTTACATTTCATTAATATATGTGAATATAAATGAGAATATAAATGGATCATGACAAAAATTCAAGGATTTGAAGTGGTTTAATCATGATTTGGGCTAAGTCCATTAAGAAGGATTTAAAGGACTTAAGAAAATTTTGGAGTTTGAAGTTTGAATTTTTGAATTTGGTTTGATTGATTTGTATTTATATTTCATTTATATATGTGAATATAAATGAGGATATAAACTAATTTTGAGAAAATCCCATCAATTTGAATTGATTCGATTTGATTTAGGCTAAGTCCATTAATGGAAAATTAAGGGCTTAAGAAAGATTTTAGATTTGGAATTTAATTTGAGGGTTTGATTTAATTGATTTATATTTATATTTTATTTATATATGTAAATCTGTATGAGAATATAAATGACTTTTGAGAAAATCCTGTGAGTTTGAATTGGTTCAGAGTTGATTTTGGCTAAGTTCATTGATGGAAAATTAAAAGACTTAGGAAAATTTTGATGGATTGAGTTGGAATTTTGAGTTTAGCTTGATTGATTTGAATTTATGTTTCATTTATATATGTGCATATAAATGAGAATGTAAATGAATTATGAGAAAATCTTAAGGATCTGATTTGGTTTAGATCATAATTTTGGTTAAGTCCTTAAGGGAAGATTAAGGACTTAGGCAAAATTTAAACTTAAGAATTTTTGATGGATTTTGATCATGGGTTTCAATCATGGACTTCAATTATAGATTTTGATCATAGAATTGATTTGAGTTTAGAGAAAATCTAATAGAATTTATTTGGAGTTTGACTTAAAAGAAAGAAAGTGAGGAATGGTTTCGGCTAAGGGTAGGAAATTTTCTAACACACCTAAGGCATGACTTATTCCTATGGATAACTCTTCTAAGTCTGTAGGGCTATGTTTGAGTGTCCACCTAATCACTAGATGTGTCTTAAGACTAAGGAACTCTTAAAGTCTAAGAGGAGTCCTATGTCTAAGATGGAGGGGTTGAGTGCTCATTCTAAAAATGAGGTCAACATGTTGCCTCCAATCGAACTCATCATCCTTCATGGCAATGGCCCTCCCTTCAAGAGAGTACTTTTTTATGAGTTCAATATCATTAAGGGATAAGACTTGTCTATATTGGACCTTTATTGATATGGACTCATCCTACAGACATGCCAACTCCTTGGCAAGCTTGGCTAAGTGCACTATGACATTCTCTCCTCGAGGAATCTTATAAATGATAACCTCTGGGATTTGGGCCAATAACTATATGGTGCACTTGTGGTAATGTTAGAGCTTGGGCTTTATAATCTTATAAGACCCAATGATTTGGTTGATAACTAGCTAAGAATCCCTGAAGATGTTGATGTTCTAGATGCTTAGAGTAACGACTAACTCCAGACTGGAAATTAGAGCCTCATATTCGGCTTCATTGTTGGTGCAAAGATTGCATAGATGATATGAGAATCTCATCACAATGAGAGTTAAGAGATCTATTCCTACCTTCCTTTCTGGAATTATAGATTATGGTTCTTGTCCTCTTTGGGAAGAAGCTGCACCATCAAAGTACATCTCCCAATAGTGAACACTAGTATACCCAAGTTCAAGATTTTTTCATTGGGGAGATCATCAGTAAGTGGAGAATTAGCAGGAAGTGGGTGTGCTGCTAAGAAATCCACTAGCGCTTATCCTTTCATCACGCAGAGGGGTACGATGGTAATGTCAAACTATAAAAGGATCATGGACCATCGTGCCAACCGGTAGGTCACCATATCATGAGATACTGTGGATTGATCCTAGAGATTAAGTTCACCATAAGGAAGCATGTAGTGTTGTAGCATTTTGGATGCAAAGATTAAAGCTAGGCAATGCTTCCCAATGGGTGGATAATTAGCCTTAGTAGGGATTAGGCAATGAGGTAGTAGATTGCATTTTGTTCCCTTCATCATTTGGGCCAACAAAGTACCAAAGGAGTCATCTAATGTAGTTGTGTAAAGTATGAGCAGCTTGCCTTAGATAAGAGCTGCTAGAACTGGCAGCATCATCAGGAAATACTTGATGTCTTCAAAGCAATGCTCACATTTGTCATCCTACTAAAACTTGGCATCCTTTTTGACAAGTGTTGAGAATGGAAAACATCTTCCCGATAGGTTGGATATAAAGCTTTTAGATACCAACCGCCCTTGGAATTATCTAAGATGAGTTAAACTTTTAGAGGGTAGCATTTCTAATATTGCCTTGATCATGTCAGGATCGATTTTGATTCCATGGTGTTGGACAACAAATGCAAGGAATTTTCTTGAAGCTACTTCGAATGACACTTCAGTGGTTAATTTTGAGGTTAAATTATCTTAACTATTCAAAAACTACTCTCAAGTCAAAGACATGGTTTTCCTTTTCTCTACTTTTGACCACAAGATCATTGACATAGAACTCAACTTGATGCTAAATGAGTTCGTCAAAGATTTAAGTCATATAACCGGTATGTACCAACATTTTAAGGCGAAAGGCATGACCTTATAGCAATAGATTCTAATTGAGGTTCTAAAAGCAAGTGCCTTTTAGGGTCCATCTTAATTTGGTTATATCCAGATGAGCCATCCATTAAAGAGAAGGCGCATGAGATGAGACAATTTCTACCATCAACTGATTGGTAGTGGAAATTCCTCTTTTGGACATGCCTAATTTAAATCCCTAAAACTAGGATGACAACAACCATGTATGGTATTTTTCTTTCTGGTTGAAGCCAACATTGATCAGTTTCTTGACTTCAGAAATGACCTATTGTTCTATGTCTAATCATATGCATCTTGGAGCTTGCTTGATGGGGTTAGTAGGCTCTATTGCTAGTTTATGGACTGCAACATTAGGAGCCAATCCAAGCATCTCTTCATTACTCCATGCAAAGTAATCTTTAAGCTCAATCAATAGCCAAACTACGTCATTAGTTTCAATTCAACAAAGAACTAATGTATACCGTGTGTGGATCTTATCCAATTCTTAAGTTGATTTCTTTGAGCTCGTCAATGATTGACTTGATCTCTTCTTCGAACTTTGGTGGTGCATCTTTAACTTCAAAATCATCTAGATCATCTGAAGTTTCTAAGCATAGCTCCTCATATGAGTTAATGTGATTTCAAAAGAACTTATTAGATTCCAAATGATAAATGATGACTAAGCCGTAATCATCATCATCGACTGGACCCACTGTACCAAATCCTTGTCCCAATCTTGATTGAGAGCTTTTGCATTCATTCTTCCATAATCTTTCAAAGTAGTCCAATTGCTTTGACCAAGTATGTGAGATTGACCTTTCTTTGCTAAATTATGATCACAAGGCAAGAACCAAACAAAGGGTAATTCTATTAAATGTTTATATGAATCATCTTCTTCTACATCAACTTCTTGACTTGAGTATGATGCTTAAAAGAACCTCTCAAGTCTTCACACCTATGGATGACTTAGGGGCTTCCTTGACTACTAAACCCTCCTTTTGAGGGATGTGGTTAGAGCTAAGGTTCCCAACCGATGCCTAACCAATCACATATAGACTTGAATACACTTATGCTTTCCTTTGGAGCGATCTTCACAATCTATCTCAAGTCTCACATCCTAGAAAATCTACTGTTGAGAAGAGCTAGCTAATGTGCTAACCCTATAATACTCATCTTATGAACTAGATTCTAAGTCTATATGGATAGCAGGTGTACTCCTGGTAGTTGAGACATATCTTCTATTGGGTGGCCAATAAGAAAGTTTTCCACCCCTGACACTACCTCTGAACTAGCCTCTTCCTTAATTCCCATCAATTCCTCCAAGTCTATTTTTTCATTTTCTTTTCTTTTCTTTTCTTTTCTTTTTCTTTTTATTTTTCTTTTTATTTTTTATTTTTAAACTTTGAACAAGTTTGTGAGAATAGACTTGTTGATTTTAAAGGAGGTAAGCCCCATCATCATATATGCCAACCTTGTGAACTAAATGACTTGAGATCTCCTTTGACAGAGATGATCCCACCTCACAAACTTTATACACCGAGAGAGATGGAACTATGTTGTTATCATGTATCCATGGTCTCCAAGCAAAGTGTCAGATGTATCCAAGTTTATGTGAAACTTGGCTTTGGTCTTCCAATCATCTATCTCTAAGGGAAACACTATAGAGCCTAAGTCCTGTTGACCTCACTTTTGGAGTGTGGATTCAATCTTCCCATCTTAGACTAGGGAGTCTTCTAGACACTAAGACATCCCTAACCATAAGAAAATTCTAACAATTAGATAAACACTTAACCTAAGCTCAAAGACTTACAAGGGTTAACCATAGGATTAGGTTTTTCCTTAGGGATTAGGATAATCCACCTACCCTATAATGCAAATCAATCAAGTTCACCTTCTCAAACCAAACCTCAAGTTCAATTCAAACATCACCCAAATCCAAACCAAAATTCCAAAACCAAATGATTAAAGCCCATGATCAAATCCAAACTTGAAACCCATCCTAAGCCATATGACCTATCCCATGGACTTAGCCAAATATTAATCCAAATCAATCCAAAATCAATTGATTTTCTCATAATCAATTTATATCTTCAATCATCTTTCTAAATATAAATCAAATCTACATTCAAATGATAAAACTAAATCAAAACCCTTCATAAGCCATATGACCTATCCATGGAAATCTTAATCTAAATTATGTCAAACTCAATTGATTTTCTCACCAATCAATCATATTTTCAATCATCTTCACAAATTTAAATGAAATATACATTTAAATCATTAAAACTAAATCAAACTAAATCAAAATCCAAACCTAAGCCATATGACCCAACTCCATGGACTTAGCCAAATTCCCTCATTCCAAAACCCAAATTCAATTGATTTTCTCATGAATCAATCATACCTTCAATCATAAAGCCAAACCAAAATAAACCCAAGTCAAACCCAACTTAACCCCTTTTACTTGAAATGGTCAAATGAAAAAAAAAAACTGATTTGAACCCAAGCCAATTGCAGTTGAATTTATATATCAATCCAAAAACCATATATAAATTCAACTAAATCAAACTCAACCCAAAATCAAGCCAACTAAACTCAATTGGTCCACTTGAGTAGTTGACCCAAATTGACCTAAAATACTAAATTAGGTCAAATGAAAATATAATCCAAATTTATTGAAACTAATGGCTCAAGTTCATTTTGAATTAATTGTTGAACTTCACCAAAGCCATGATTGGATCCAATTGAACCTAATCGACCTTTTAGCCCAAATTGACCTAAAGGTTAGCCTAAAGAAAATAAATCCAAAATAATTGAAACCAAAGCCTATAATCATCTTCAATTGTCAAATAAACCTAAACCTACAAACCTAAACCTAAACCTAATGCTAAACACTACCTAAACAAACCTAAACTAACCCTAAACCTAAAACCAAAACCTAAAACTAAACAAAACTATAAATTTAAACCTTCAATCTAAACCTGAACTTAAACCCTAAACCTAAATTCTAAATCCTAAAACCCAAACTTAAACCAAACCTAGACCAACTAAACCTAAACTTAAACCCTAAAATTCTAAACTATAAACCCTACAAAACCTAAACCACTAACAAAACCTAAACCTAAACCCTATACTAACCCTAAAGCCTAAACACTAAACTCTATACCATAAAATAAAATAAATAAAAAATAAACTAAATAAAACTAAACTTGATAGTTTACTTAATTTTAAAGACCTCAAATCAAACGCTAAACCCTAAACCTTAAACAAACCTAAACTCCCTAAACCCTAAACTAACATAACACTAAACCTACAACCTAAACCCTAAACCCTAAAACCCCTAACCTAAACCCTAAAAAACCCTAAACCCAAAACTAAACCTAAACCCAACCCTAAACCTAAACCAAAGATAAAACCCTAAACTAAACCAAACCCTAAAACCTAAACTTTAAATACTAAACCCAAAACTCTAACCTAAACTAAACCCATACCCCAAACCCTAAACCTAGACCAAGTAACTAAATAAATTAAAAGTAAACCTAAATCCTAAAACCTAATAAATCTAAACATAATCGTAAAACCCCATGACTTGGTAACCTTGATGGTAGGAACATCACCATCATCAGGCTCAATTTAGATCTGATGGGTGAAGAGAGGCATTGATTATGTTTAAAGTTTACTTAGAAATTAGGGTTTTAGGGTTTAATGTTTAGGTTTATTCAGTTTACAGTAGTTTTTTTTAACGTAGAACAAATTCAATTTCAACATTTCTTCTTTTGATGATATATTTATTTATTATTTATTTTTGTTTATTTTATTTTATTTTTTATTTATGTTTACTTTTTATTTCTATTTAGTTTAGTTTATTTATTATTGGTTTGTTTATTTTAGTTTAGGTTTATTTTTTAGTTGAGTTTTATTTATATTTTATTTTTTAGGCTTAAGTTTTATTTTTTATTTTTGATTTAGGATTAGGTTTTATTTTATATTTTAAGGTTTAGGTTTTAAGTTTTTATTTTAGGTCTATTTTTATGTTTTATTCTTTAGTTTAAGTTTAGGTTTATTTTTTATTTTATTTTATTTTAGTTTAGTTTATATTTTAGGTTTAGGTTGCTTTATTTATTTTAGATTATTTTATTTTATTTTAGGTTTAATTTTATTTTTTTTATTTTTAATTTTATTTTAGGCTTAGGTTTTTTTTAGTTTAGGGTTTAGGTTTTATTTTTATTTATTTTTATATTTAGTTTTTAAGTTTATGTTTTTATTTAGTTTTAATTTTATTTTATTTTAAGTTAATTTTTTTTGTTATTTATTTCTATTTTTAGTTTTATTTAGGTTATTATTTATTTTATATTAGTTTATTTTTTTTTTTGTTTAGGTTTTAGTTTAGTTTATTTTATTATTTATTACTTTTTTCATATTTATTTATTTTATTTTAGGTTTTAATTATAGTTTAGGTTTTAAGTTTTAGGTTTAGGTGGGTGGGGTTTAGGATATGGTCTGGTCAGAGGGCCTAGGGTCAGTTTGGGAGTTGGCTGGGCTCAGTGGCCTAGAGTCATTTGGGTAGTGGCAGTGTTTAGTTTAAGGTGGTCAGAGTTAAGGGTTTAGTGGCTTGGGAGAGTTTCACGTTTAGTCAGTGAGTTTGGGTACACTGCCAGTAGGATGATTTAGAGTGTGTTTGTTTGGTTTGGGAGGTAGTTTGTGAGATCAGTTATGTTAGAGTCAGGATTTAGGTCATTAGTGCCTGGGGTTTTGGTTTTGGGGGGTTTCATGCTAATGATTTAGGTTTAGGGTTTTAGGATTTAGGGTAAGTAGTTTAAGTTAGAGAGTTTTGGTTAGTTTTATGGTTTAGGGTTTTTGGGTTATTTATTTATTTTATTTATTTATTTTAATTAAGTTAACGCAGTAGGTAGTTTATTTAGTTTATTTTTATTTATTTTAGTTTGTTTTATTTTATTTATTTTGATTTAGTTTATTTTAATTTTATTTAGTTTAGTTTATTTATTTTAGTTTTATTTTAGTTTATTTTTTAGGTTAAGGTTTATTTTTTTATTTAGTTTTATTTTTTTTATTTTTTAGGTTTAGGTTTTATTTTTAATTTTTAGGTTTAGGTTTAGTTTTTTATTTTTATTTTTTAGTTTTAAGTTTTAGGTTTTATTTTATGTTTGTTTTTAGGTTTTATTTTTTAGTTTAGGTTTAATTTAATTAGTTTTAGGTTTAGTTTATTTTAGGTTTAGGTTTTATTTATTTTAGTGTAGGTTTAGGTTTATTTTATTTTTATTTTATGTTTAGGTTTACATTTATTTTTAGTTTATTTTATTTTAGTTAGATTAGGTTTAGTTTATTTTAGGTTTAGGTTTTATTTATTTTAATTTAGTACATTTTAGTGTTGGTTTATGTTTATTTTATTTTTATTTTATTTTTAGTTTTTTTTTAGTTTAGGGTTTTAGTTTTATTTTTATTCATTTTTAGGTTTTATTTTTAGGTTTATTAATTAGGTTTAGGTTTTTATTTAATTTTTATTTTATTTTATTTTAGGTTTATTTTATTATTATTTTAAGTTTTATTTTAATTTTATTTATGTTTTTTATTTTCTAGTTTAGTTAATGTTTTTATTTATTTTATTTTAGTTTATTTTTTATTTTTTATTTTATTTTCTTTTAAGTTTAGGTTTAGGTTTAAGTTTTAGTTTATGTTTTTTTTTAATTTTATTTTTTATTATATTTTGGTTTACATTTTTTATTTATTTTATTTTTAGATTTAGTTAGGTTTAGGTTTTTAGCTTTTTAGGGTTTAAGGTTTAGTGTTTTTTTTTTTGGATTTAGGGTTTAGGGTTTAGGGGTTTAAGGTTAAAGGGTTTAGAGTTTAGAGTATAGGGTTTAAGGTTTAGGGTTTAGGGTTTTTAGGGTTTAGGGTTTAGGATTTAAGGTTTAGGTTTTAGGTCTAGGGTTCAAGTTTTGGTTTAGGATTTAGGATTTTTATTTTTTCTAACAGAGAAAAAACTCATATTTAACCTTTCTTCTTTTCAATTTCATAAACCAACTAACACACCAAGTTTTTTATGACATAAGCGACGGCATAGATCTAAAAAGAGCACACATAGAGGAAATAAAAACTAAACTAGAACTGTCTCTATTGTAAAGACACAATTCCTTAAGTAGCATATCGGATCAGTCGTTCTTCATTTTCTCCAGTTCCCATCAGAACCACCCCGGCCTCTCGAATAGCAGGATCCACCATCATATCCCCAATCTCTCCCTTCGCCACCACCATAGTTGTAACCTCTATCGCTCCTTCCGCCTCCAAAACCACCACTACTACAACCACGACCTCCATATCGACCAGAACCTCCAGATTCCTCACCACCATTGTGAAAAATGTCATCTCCCTTATTCTCCACTGAGACTGGATTGAGCTTAATTGATAGTGATGCTCTTGCCGTCAAGGTTCTGCCCATTCTTAGGGTTAAGGTTTTAGTTTAGGTTAACTTTTAAATTTATTTAGTTGCTTTAAGTTTAGGTTTAGATTTGGGGTTTGGGTTTATGTTTAGTGGTTAGGTTAGGGTTTAGTGATTAGGGTTTAGGGTTTAGGGTTTAGTTTTGGGTTTTAGGGTTTATGCTTTTAGGGTTTAAGGTTTAGGGTTAGGGCTTAGGGTTTAGGGTTTAGGGTTTAAGGTTTTTAGGGTTTACAGTTTAGGGTTAAATGTTTATGGATGTAGCTTTATGGTTTAGGGTTTAGGGTTTTGGGTTTATGTTTTTTTTTATTTAAAATTAAGTAAATCGGTAGGTTTATGTTTATTTAGATTATTTACTTTATTTTTTATTTATTTTAGTTTTTCTATTTTTTATTTTTATTTAGTTTAGTTTATGTATATTAGGTTTATTTATTTCATTTTAAGTTTTTTATTTAGTTAATTTTTTAGGTTTAGGTTTAGGTTTTTATTTTATTTTTTTTGGTTTAGGTTTTAGGTGCTTTTTAGGTTAATTTTAAAGGTTTCATTTTTTTAGTTTATTTTTAGTTTATTTTATTTTATTTAGTTTAGATTTAGGTTTTATTTAGTTTATTTTAATTTATTTTAGTTTAGGTTTAAGTTTATTTTATTTTGTTTATTTTATTTTTATTTTAGGTTTAGGTTTTTTTTTCGAGTTTTGGGTTTTGGTTTTATTTTTAATTTATTTTTTTAAGTTTAGGTTTTTTTAATTTTATTTTATTATATTTTAGGTTTATTTTATTTTATTTTAGATTTAGTTTTTTCTTTAATTTAATTTTATTCTTAGGTTTATTTTATTTTCTTTTAATTTAGGTTTTTATTTTTTATTTTATTTATTATTTTAAATTAAATTATTTTATTTTATTTTAGGTTTAGGTTTTAGCTCATGTTTTCATTTTTTATTTTTTATCTTTAGGTTTATTTATTTATTTATTTTAATTTTTAAGTTTATTTAGGTTTAATTATTTATTTTTTTTAAGTTTAAATTAGTTAGGTTTAGGTTTAGGCAGGCTTTAGGGTTTTGGGTTTTAGTGCTTAGGGGGTTTGGGTTTAGGGTTTAGGATAAGGTTTAGGGTTTTAGGCCTTTTAGGATTTTGGGTTTTGGTTAGCGTTGGTTCAGAGGGTTTAGGGTTTAGGATTTAGAGTGGGGTAGGGTTATTTTAATTAAGTAAACTAATAGGTTTAGGTTTAGTTTATTTAGTTTTATTTTTTAATTTTTAATTTTGTTTTAGTTTATTTTTTTATTTTTATTTAGTTTAGTTAACTTATTTTAGGATTATTTATTTTAGGTTAGGTTTCTTATTATAGTTTATTTTTTTAGCTTTAGGATTTTATGTTTTTGTTTTTTATTTTTTTAGTGTTTAGGTTTTATTTTTTTCTTTAGGTTTAGGTTTTAGGTTTTATTTTAGGTTTATTTTTAGGTTTTGGTTTTATATTTGGTTTAGGTTTATTTTTAGTTTATTTTATTTTATTTAGTTTACAGCTTAGGTTTAGTTTATTTTAGATTTAGTTTTAGGTTTTATTTAATTTAGTTTTGTTTAATTTAGTTTTGGTTTATGTTTATTATAATTTATTTATTTTAGGTTTAGGTTTTTTCAGCTTAGGGTTTAGGTTTTATTTTTTATTTATTTTTATGTTTATTTTTAGGTTTAGGTTTTATTTAGTTTTTATTTTATTTTATTTGAGTTTTATTTTATTTTATTTTATTAAGTTTTATTTTATTTACACTTTTAAATTTAGTTTTGGTTTATAGTTATTTAATTTTTATTATTTTTATTTTTAGGTTTAGGTTTAGGTTTAGGTTTTAGTTTATTTTATTTATTTTTTATTTTATTTAGGCTTAGATTTATTTATTTATTTTTAGGTTTTATTTAGTTTAGGTTTATGTTTTCAGGTTTTTAGGGTTTAGGGCTTAGGGTTTAGGGTTTATGGTTTTGGGTTTAAGGTTTAGGGTTTAGGATTTAGGATTGTAGGTTTTAAAGTTTAGGGTTTAGTATTTTTGGTGTTTTTTTTAATAGAGAACAAATTCATATTCAACATTTCTTATTTTCGATTTCATCAACCAAGTAACAAACCAGGGAAGTGAGGTAATCAAATGACCTCCTCAGGGCTAGCTAAAGCCTCGTGTTCCCGAGATATCAGACTATATACCCATTACCATTCATTCTTATATAAATCGACACATGAATAGAGAAAAGAGAACTCAACATTCATACACTTAAGCTATAAGCACATGTATTTCTTATGTATTTATAACTCGAATCATAACACATATTATTATTCATTTATAAGCTTTTGAAAAATACATTTGGATTTAATTGTGATAATAGCCATGCATATAATAAATTAAATCAACACATGTAAGCTTACATAAAAGAAATCCATTTTATTTTACTTGATTTTTAAAAGATGGATGCATTTATTCAAATGACATACCAAATTTAACATGATTGGAAATAGGACAATCAAATATAAGCATGTGATTCATTCAACCAAAGTAGTTCTTAAGGAAAATCAAATCAAATAATATTATTTAAATGAAACCAAAGCTTCTTTATTAATTAAGATTTGGATTTGATTTGATTTAAAGAGGAGAAGAGAAATCATCACTTATTTTTTTAAACCCATTCCTAGATTAGTGATTTGATACAATTTAAGGAAATATAATTAAGTTGAATTTTTGGGTTTATTAAGTTGAACCCTTAATTAGATGAATTTATTATGCTTACCTATGTCACTTATTAACTAAATAATTATGAGCCAACATATTCATGGAAAATAAACTTGCAATGATCCTAGAAATAAAAGGGGCCTAATGTAATGGCTCATGATTAATAGTTAATTTGATTAAGGGTCTTAATTAATTACTCTTAGTTAATTTCATTTAAACTCCTTTAGGTTATTAAACACCTAAAGATCTACCTCATGATTTAATTAATTACGGTCTGATGTGATTATGATTTCAATTTGATTAAGTGATTTAATTAATTAGTTAAATCTTAATTAATTTCATTCTAAAAGATGGTGAAATGAACTTAGGGAAAGAGGTCCCAACCCTATTCCTTAGTTCACTTATTCTTGAATAGTGATTAATAAACTTAATTAACCAATTTGTAATTGTTCATGGGATTAATTAATCATTAATTAACTTAAAAGAGTATTTAAGGTTTAATCAGTCAATTTTCCTAATTAAGTGAGCGATAAATCCAAATAAAATCATGGCTTGAAGAGGTCATCCCATTAAATTTACCCACAAAATTTGGGATTAATTGCTCAAGTAATTAATAAGTAATCAAGCTAATAATTTTTGTAATTAAACTTTAATTAAATATTAATTACTGCTCAAAATAAGTTAAGATCATTTTTAATTAACTTTCTTTTAAAATACCTTTAAAATGAGTATTTATTTGCATTTGTTTTATTTCTCTATGATTTTTTGTGATTTTTAGAAGTTTTAGCCATTAAAAATGATTAATTAAGCCTAATTAAAGCTTAATTCTATTGGCGCCACATGGCATTGCGAGATTGGCTACTTAAAACATATCTGACTCGGTGCCCATGTGCCGATGGCAGACACGCTTTCTCGTCCACCATTTGATCTAAGATCGGATGGCTATGATTAATCCCATAGCTTAGTATGATTAAATTAGATCGATCTAGTGTAACTAATCAATCGACATTTTGATCACAATGTAACGATCGGCATGATCTAACATTAAGAGTAAGGGAGAATAGAGTCTATTTTCCATTGATCACTTGATCCAAAATTACCCAAGCTCGATCAACTTCAAAAGGATCCCACACCTTCAAGACATCGATTGGAGGGGATCCAACGTCAAGATCAAGATGTAAGTTTTCTTTAAAAAAGCTCCAACCCATTTTTGCCTAAGGATGCTTTTGGATGCATACATCATCAAGTTCAAGATCAGGCTCGAATGATTAAAGAAGCTTCACCTAGTTGAGACGTGAAGCCTCTGAGCAAGAATTGGACCAATCGGCGTTCTCTCTTAGAAGGCCAAGAATTGATGATTTAGAGCTCAGCTTTGATCGAAGTCCGGCCTTCAGTGCTCAGAAAGCTTGGGAGATGATTCGTTCTTACTTGATGAGGCCTAGGGAAGGTGCGCACAAAGTTAATTTGAGTTTGATGGAGAAATGGGGAAGTTAGGTCAAAAATCGGAGTGTTTTATTTTGAGATGGATGGGAATTGCATTTCTTGATCGAGGAACAAGCTTGGGAGCTTAAGGAATGGCTCTAGCAGGTCATCTGGTTGGGCTCTAGGAATGATTTTGTGTTTGTTTGAGTGAAAATGAGGGGGTGTTTTCCTCCCTTCATCTTGATCGGACGGTGGGATCAGGTTTGGCTTATTGTGGTCATCCGACCATCTCAGGTAGTCTTTGGTAGTAGGGAGGAGGTGAGTTGGCTTGGCTTGGTTGGTTGAAGGCTTGGATGTGGCTGCCAAGGAGGAATCATGGGTGTCATATGGGTTTCAAATGCTCCAAAGTGGAGGGTAAGGTGATTTCACATCTTGTGGGTCATGGTCCACACAACCACCCCTGGGTCATTGGGCAATGTCCCAGGTGCCTAGGTGGACCAATGGGAGAGTACCAAGTGGCCAAGGAATGGAAATGACCACTTACATGGGTGATTTCTCTAATGTGATACCCTTGACCCAAGGGTAGAATGATCATTTGGCATTGAATTTGATTTGGGCAGATTTGAAATAAGCTAAAAGTGGGTTAGCCCAAATTTCAAGTCAATTGGAGTTGATTTGGTTAGGTTTGGCTCAATTTGACTCATTTCGGTCAAATTAGTTTAGGTTGTCAAGTTGACCAATTGGTCAAATTGGTCAAACCAAGGTTGGTCAGTCAAGTTCATATGATCATTTGGGATTTTTTGGTTATATTGATTTGGTTTAGTTTGGCTTAGATTTCATTTTGGCTCATTTGAATTCATTTCGATCAAATGGTTAAGTTGACCAATTTAACCAAATTGGCCAAATTGTCTTGTCTTGGGTGGGTTTAGTTGACCAATTGAAGATGATTGTAGGCTTTGGTTTCAATTAATTTGGATTTGGATTTGGTTTTGATATAGGCCAACTTGAAACATTAGGTCAATTTGGGGTAAGTAATCAATTCAAGGGTCCAATCATGGCTTGGTCAAGTTCGACAATCAATTTGGAATGAACTTGAGCTATTTATTGCAATCAAATTGGTTTATATTTTGATTTGACCCAATTTGGTTTATATTTTGATTTGACCCAATTTGGTCATTTAGGTCAATTTGGGCCAACTTGGGTCAAGATGGACAATTGGATTTGGTTTGACTCAATTGAAGGCCAAGTCATATTCAAATATTTATTTTGATTTGGTATGAATCATTGGATTTGGTTTAGGTTACAATTTGGCTAGTTTGGTTCATATGGGTTAAGGGGTTGACTTGGTCAAATGACCAAGTTGACTTGGTTTGACCCAATTTGTGATAGTTGATCAACCTAGGGTGATCAATAATCATGATGGGCGATTATGATGGCTTGGTTCAATCCAATTTGGGCAGTATTAGAACTTGGCTCAAATAGGTCAAATTTGCCACTTTGGGTCAAGTGGACCAATTATGTTTAGTTGACTTGATTTTGTGTTGAGTTTGATTTAGTTGAGTTCATATATGGATTTGGGATTGATATATAAATTCAATTGTAATTGACTTGGGTTCAAATGGGTTTGGTTCATCGAACATTTCAAGTCAAAAGGGTCAAGTTTTTGATTTTGTTTGGCTTGATGATTGAAATTTTCATTTATAATTGTGAATATGATTGAAGGTATTATTCATTCATGAGAAAATCAATTGAATTTGGGTTTTTGAATGAAGGGATTTGGCTAAGTCCATGAAGTTGGGTCATGTGGCTTAGGCTTTGATATTGATTTGGTTTGATTTAGTTTTGCTGATTTAAATGTATATTTCATTTAAATTTATGAAGATGGTTGAAAATATGATTGATTGTGAGAAAATTAATTGAGTTTGACTTGATTTGGATTAAGATTTGGCTAAGTCCATGGGATAGGTCATATGTCTTAGTTTGATTTAGTTTTGATCATTTGAATGTTGATTTGATTTATATTTAGAAAGATGATTGAAGATATAAATTTATTATGATAAAATCAATTAATTTTGGATTGATTTGGATTAAGATTTGGCTAAGTTCATGGGATAGGTCATATGGTTTAGGAAGGGTTTCAAGTTTGGATTTGATCTTAGGTTTCAACCATTTGGTTTTGGAATTTGGGTTTGGATTTGGATTTGAATTTCATGTTTGAATTGAACTTGAGGTTTGGTTTGAGAAGGTGAACATGGATTAGATTTGGGTTGTAGGGTAGTTGGATTATCCAAATCCCTAAGGCATAACCTAATCTATGGTTAACCCTTCTAAGTATTTAGGCTTAGATTTAACTAATTGTTAGAAGTGTCTTATGATTAGGGAAGTCTTAGTGTCTAGAAGACTCTAAGTCTAAGATGGGAAGATTGAATCAAGGCCCAAAAGTGAGGTCAATGTGCTTTAGCCTCCATAGTGTTTCCCTTGGAGATAGATGATCGGAAGACCGAAGCCATGTTTCACATTATAGACTCGAATACATCTTTCAATGCTTTGCTTGGGATACCATGGATACATGAGAACAATATAGTTCCATCATTTCTATATTTGTGTATGAAGTTTGCGGAGGTGAGATCATATCATTGAAGGAAATCTCAAGCCATTTACTCAATGGTCAACATATATGAGGATGTGGCTTACTACCCCTTAAAATCAACAAGTCTCACGAACTTGGCCAATGTTTAGAAATAAAAAAAGAAAAATAAAGAAAGAAAAAAAAAGAAAAAGAAAAGAAAAGAGAAAATGAAAAGAAAATAAAATGGAAAAATAGACTTGAGGAGGAGGAAGAGCGACATTAGATTCTACCCACTATTCATTACCCATTCAATATAAGGGTAAGACGATCTAACCTCCACTAGGTAGAGAAAGAGGCCATTTTGGAGGCAAACTTGGGTGGAAAGCTCTGTTATTGGTCACCAACAAGATATAGTTGTCCCAAGTACCAGAGACACTTGTCCATATAGACTTAGAATTTAGAGTGGATGAGTATTATATCATTAGCACACGACTCTTCTAAGCAGTAGATTCCCTTTAAGGTGACATTAGATAAGATTGAAGCCAAGTTTCATATTATAGACTTGGATACATCTTTGAACATTTGCTTGGGAGACCATGGACACGAGAACATCCATCCTCTCTACTTGATGTATGAAGTTGGTGAGAGGTTGGATCGTCTACTATGAAAGGAGATCTCAAGCCATTTATAGTTTGCAAGGTGGCATATATGATGATGCGGCTTACTACCTCCCTCAAAATCAACAAGTTTATTCTCACAAACCCAATGTTTAAAATTAAAAGAAAATTGAAAAGAAAAAAAAATGAAAGAGAAAAAAGAAAGAAAAGGAAAGAGAAAATGAAAAAGAAATTAAAAGGGAGATGAAAGAGAATTGGAGGAGGAAGTGGAGTCTGACATTAGATTCTACTCACAGTTTATTACTCCATTCGAAAATATGGGAAGGATGACCTGACCTCCACCAGGCAAAGAAACAGGCCAGTTTAGAGGCAGTCCTATGGGTGGAAAACTTCTTTGTTGGCCACCCAATAAAAGATTTGTCTCATACCGAGTACACACCGCTCCATATAAACTTAGAATTTAGTTCATAGGTTTAGTCTTATATGGTTAACACACTAGCCTCTTCTCGAGTAGATTCCCTTGGAGGTGATACTTGAGCGATAGCGATGAAAAGCGGGCTCCAAAGCAAAGCATAAGTGTATACAAGTCTATATATGAAACAATTAGGCATCAGTTGGGAACCTTAGCTGTAACCCCACTTTCTTCTCAAAAAGCTGAGGGTTTAATGGTTAAGGAAGCCCTTAGTCATCCACAGGTGTGAAGACTCAGAGGTTCTTTCTAGGAGCATGATCCTCAAGTCAAGAAGTTGATGTAGAATTTGAGGATGATTCATATAAAGATTTAATAAAATTACTTTTTGATTGGTACTTGCCTTGTGTTCATAATTTTGCAAAAAATGGGTTAATCCCACATACTTGGTCAAAGAACAGGTCAGACTACTTCGAAGGAATATGGAACAACAAATTTAAAATCTCTCAATCAAGATGGGGACTAGGATTCGATACAATAGGTCTAATCGATGATGATGATTACTACTTAGTTATCATCAATCATTTAGAATCTGATAGGTTCTTCTCAAACCACATTAACTCATATGAGGAGATGTGCTTAGAAACTTCAGATGATTCAGATGATTTTGAAGTCAAAGATGCATTGCCAGAGTTTAAAGAAGGGATCAAGTCAACCATTGATGAGCTTAAGGAAATCAACTTAGGAATGAAGAAGATCTACGCCTGAAATACATCAATTCTTTGTTGAATGAAATTGAAACCAATGACTTAGTTAGGCTATTGATTGAGTTTAAGGATTACTTGAGTTATGAAGATATGCCTGGATTGGCTCCTAATGTAGCGATCCATAAATAAGCAATAGAACCTACTACTAACCATATCAAGCAAGCTCCTAGATGCATGCAATTAGACATAGAATAATAAGTCATTTATGAAGTAAAGAATGATCGATCGGCTTCATCCAGAAGAAAAATACCCTACAGTTGTGACATCATCCTAATTAAAAAAATAGAATGGCCAAATTCACATATGCGTCAATTTTAGAGATTTAAATAAGGCATGTCAAAAAGATGAATTTTCACTACCAATCCCGGAGCTGATGGTGGACATTGCCTCATCTCATGCAATCTTCTCTTTCATGGATGGCTCATTTGGATATACCCAAATAAATAAGGCCCTTGAAAATGAAAGAAACACTACTTTTAGAACCTCGATCGAAATCTATTATTATATGGTCATGCCTTTCAGCCTTAAAAATGTTGATGCTACATACTAGTGGGCTATGACTCAAATCATTAATGAACTCATTCATCATCAAGTCAAGTTCTATGTCGATGATCTCGTGGTCAAAAGTAGAGAAAAGGAAGACCATCTCTTTGACTTGAAGTAGTTTTCGAATAGTTAAGAAAATTTAACCTCAAAAAGAACCCCATGAAGTGTGCATTCAGTAGCTTCAAGGAAATTCCTTGGGGTTGTTCTCTAACACCAAATAATCAAAATTGATTTAGAGAAGATCAAGGTGATATTAGAAATGCCACCCCCTAAAAGTTTAACTCAACTAAAATCATTCCAAGGGTCATTGGCATATATAATATGCTTTATATCCAACCTATCGAGAAGATGTCGGCCATTCTTCTTGTCAAAATGGATGCCAAGTTTAAGTGGGATGATAAGTGTGAGCATGCCTTTGAAGACATCAAGCATTACCTGATGATGCTACCATTTCTAGCATCCCTTATCCCGAGCAAGTCATTCATGCTTTACACTACTATGTTAGATGACTCCCATGGTGTTTTGTTTGACCAAGACAATGACGAAGGGAAGGAAAATGCACCATACTACCTCAACCATCATCTAATCCCTACTGAAGTTAATTATCCACCTATTGAGAAGCATTACCTAGTTTTAATCTATGCATTCCGAAAGCTACAACACTACATGCTTCCTTATAAAGTGAACTAAATCTCAAGGATCAATCCACTATAGTACCTCATGACACAATCGATACTATCGAGATGGTTAGCATGATGGTCCATGATATTCTCACAGTTTGACATTACCTTTGTACCATTCTGTGATGTTAAAGGATAAGCACTAGCAAATTTCTAAGCAGCACACCCACTTTCTGTTGAGTCTTTTCTTAGTGATAATCTCCCTAATGAATAAATCATGAACATAGGAGATACTAGCATTCACTATAAGGAGATGTACTTTAATGGTACGGATTCCTCTCAAAGATGAGAAGAGCCATAATCTACAATGCAAGGAAAGGCAAGGGTTGAAATAGTTCTCTTAACTCCAGACTGTGATGTGATGAGATTCTCATATCATCTATCTAATCCTTGCACCAATAATGAAGCCAAATATGAGGCTTTGATTGGTGCTCTAGAGTTAGTTATTACTCTAAGCATCCAGAACATTAACATCTTTGAGGATTCTCAGGTAGTCATAAACCAAATCACTGGATTCTATAAGGTTATAAAGCCCAAGCTCCATCACTACCATAAGTACACCATGGAGTTATTGGCCCAAATCCAAGAGGTTTCCATTTATAAGATTCCTCAATGAGAGAACATCATAGCGTATGCTTTATCCTAGCTTTCCAAAGAGTTGGCATGTCCGAAGGATGAGTCCATATCAATAATGGTCTAAAATAAACAAGTCTTATCCCTTATTGATATTGAACTCAATGAAAAGTACTCTCTTGAAGGGGACATTATCATTACCAAGAAAGACGAGGAGTAAGATTGGAGGAAACCATTCATGGATTACTTAAATAAAGGAAAACTACCTCAAGAGAACTCTTAAGCCCATCAGATGAAGTAGAGAGCACTTTCATATATTCTTGAGGATGGTGTATTATACCAGCAGTCTTTCAATCATATGTGGTTATGTTGCTTAGACAAGCATGATGCCCATAAGATCATGATTGAGGTACACTCAGGATTATGTGAAGCCAACCAATCTGATCCAAAGATGAAAGCCAAGATCAAGAGACTAGGATACTACTTGCCATCGATGATCAAAGATTGCATGGATACGGCTAGGCAATGCCACGAATGTAAAATACATGGTGTGGTCTACACCACCCAACATTCTACATCCTACATTGGCCTAATGGCCATTTGAGTGTTGGGATACTAATATAGTTGGTCTAATTGATCCTCCTTCTTGCAAGGGTCATTGATTCATCTTAGCTTCTATTGACTACTTTTCCAAATGGGCGAAGTTGATTCTACTCAAAGAGGCCACAACTCAGCATGAGCTCTAATTTTTTAGGAACCATATGGCATATAGGTTCGGAGTGCCTAGATGAATTTTATCTGATAATGGTACTGCATTCAAGAGCACCGAGATTTACAACTTTACCTAGAGACATAGGATAGATTGAAGATATTCTACCATCAACTAACCGATGGTAAACCACTTAGTAGAAGCCTTCAGTAAAACTCTCATCTAAATACTAAAGATGACACTCGACAATAACAAGCTACAGTGGCATGAGTAGTTAGGAGAGCTCAAAGGTTTGGAGGAGAGACGCTTGTGAGCATTTCAAAACCTCAAGTTGTACAAAGCTAAAATGATTCAAGCTCATATTAAGTTAGTCTATCCTCGAGCTTTTCATGTAAAAGAGTTTATTTTAGTTCAAAGGAGACCGATTGTTTCCCATCATAAGATGGGAGGCAAGTTTGAACCCACCTGGGAAAGCCCTTTTGCCATAGGAGAGCACCAAATGCTTTTAAGAAATGAGCTCTACTTAAAGAAATATTATAAATCATGTTTGAAAATAATTATCATCAATGAAAATTTTATTTTGAATTCAATCTCTTCCATGTCGAAAGTAATTTTATTTATGAATCTACCACGATGTGTTTAACGTGGGTGTAAGGAACCCAAGTGGGGTCCTATCCTTCATCGACACAACTCAAACACAAACTACACAAAAACATTTAAAACAAACACATATCTTTTATCTCGGGCTACTCTGAGTTGAGATAACGCTCTACTCACTCGTGCGTCGGTAGTGCTACCTGCTAGTGTGTCACCCCAATGGTCTTCTTGCTTCAAAAATTGTAAGTCTAATACGCTCCTGTCTTATTTGGCAACTATACACTAACGAGCACCCTGTTAGTTTGGTAGGCCTTAATGCATGGCCGGTAAGCTACCTTATGTTGGCTTTGTTTAAGAAGATGTGAGTTTACTACCCTTTCTTCTTATATTAGCCTTTATGCACCAACTAGGTCAAGTATATTTGAAATTTAGGATAAGTCCCTTAGTTTCTCTTTCCCTCTCGACTACTTCATGTTTGGGTCCAGTCCTTCCTCGAGGCTACCCCCTTAATAGTTTCTCTAGGTCAGATAGCATCTGTTATACCAATGATAGACTATCTCGATGATTAGTTCCACTTGGAAAGTTGTAAGCTTACACGCTTTCCTTCCAGATTGATCATTGCACACTGACGGACACCTTAGGTTGGTTCGTTCTTACTATGTTGATGTATACACCACTCATGTTGATAGATATACCTAAGGTTGGTTGGTTCTCATACCTTAGTGTACACCACTCATGGTAGATGTAAGTCTGTTATGCTTTCTCCTTGAGTTGGCCACCATACACCTATAGGCTTTCTATTCTAGTGCTTAGGATAATGCCCTAACAGCACCTCCCCTATGTGCACTATATTTGGATCACATCCTTTGTGACCCCATTTAGACACTACCCGGGTTACTATTGGATTGGATAGTTTCCCTTTCCTAGTAAGCACCCCTATGGTTGGAGAATCCATTCTGTGGATGTGTGATTCTCCCTCATCGAGATAAGGCCTACATAGCTCCTTCTCAGTTTGGTCCCTCGCACACCAATATGGTCCATGCAAATAGATAAAAACAATATATATTCACTTGTGGATTATGAGGACAACCCTAACAGTACATTTTCCCAAGAAGACATCCTATCTTTACGGCATTGTCAGCAAAAGACCTTATTGGAATCACCTAACTACTCTTGAGTTGGCATTCACTTAGTAGTCGACCCTAAGCCAGGTTCGATTTATTATGCTATGAACAAGTCATCCCAACAGTTGTTCCCTACTTTATAAGATATAAGTCTGCTATGACTTCTTCCTAGCACAGCCGTTGCACATTGACAGGAAACCCTTAAGTTGGCTAGCACTACCCCACAGCTAGTAGACTATCCCATTGGATTTGTAAATCTAAGATAGGACAAGTTTGATATAGCCCCTTCTCAGTGTGTCCATCGCACACCGACATTGTCTATAAACTAAATATATCAAATTTGATCGAGCTTACATCCTCAGTAGATATGCCCTTAATTGAAATCAAACTAAACCAAACAAACCAAATCAAATCACATCAAAATTAAGATAAAATTAATCCTAACTACTTTTGAGTTGGCATAAGTCCCCAATGACATTCACTCAATAATCTCCCTAGATCAGGTTCTATTTGTTATGCATCCAATAGGTCATCCCAACTGTTGTTCCTCACTTTAGAAGATGTAAGTCTGCTAGGCCTTCATCCTAGCACAACCATTGCACATCGAAAGGTAACCCCTTAGGTTGGCTAGCTCTACCCCACATCCAGTAGACTATACCTTTGAATTTGTAAACCCAAGTTAGGTCAAGGCTGATATAGCCCCTTCTCGTCCATCGCAATAGGGTCCATTAACTTCAGATTAAATAAAACCCAATCTAATTTTCTAGTGGAGTTAAATCACACCCTTCTCTCTAGTGTATCCCCAAATCATATATAAATAAGTCAAGCAAATAAATCAAATCCAAAACCAATCACCCCAATAGAGCAAAATTAAACCAACTCTCCCAGTAGAGTTTAAATCTAAGAAATCCAACCAAACTCTTATTCCCGATGAATACATCCCCAAAAAAATCTATGAAATCAAACTCAAATCCCAATCTCTAATGGATAGCCCGAACCTGCTTCCCTAGTGGAAAGTTCATATAATTGATCCCCAACAAACTCTAGCCCATATCTCTCATAAATATGCCTCCACATCAATTAAAACAAATCAAATTAAAGTTGATTCAATCTTAATACCTGGTGAATTATAGATTCTTATCCCAACAAATCTTCTTTCCCAAATCATATAATCAAATCAAATTCAAACTTTATCCCTAGCTAATTTTCTTCTTCTATGCCCTTGACATACACCCCTCGCATGTCATGTCCAATGCATGTGTGATCTCCTAGTGGATCTCCCTCCATGTCCTTGACATGGAATTCTCTTCAAATCTTATTTCTTCTCTTATCCACACCTTTAATATTTCAACCAAAAGCCTAACTATGTATTCATTCAAATTACATCATCGTAACATTGTAATCAATATTTTATGATATATGGTGGTGCAAGCTCAAACTAACTATACAATATCATGCTAAACATATTATAGTGTGAATTAACACACTATATTATATTATAATATATGATGTTATATTATAATTTTCTATAATATAATATATTATCCAACATTACACCTCATTAGAATCACTTAAAAGGAACAAATAACAAAAAAAATTCAAAATAGAATAATGTTCATTTTTGATGTAAAATTATTATTTTCTATTAGAAATAGTACAAAATAGCATAATTTTGGTGTTTCTTCTTGGTGTGTGCCATGAATTTGGAAAAATTATTCCATCTCAACTATCAAAGTAACTTTTTTGTTAATTTTGACCCAATGTATTATAACAAAAGTAAAACATACTAAATTGCACAATAACATTTAGTAATACACCACCACATTCATATATATGTGAAGTTATATTGTTATGTACATTATATTTAAATATGCCTTCATATAATATATTATCTTACATTACACCTTTAAATGAATCACTTAAAGCAAAAAAATTATAAAATTTGGTTGAAAAATGAACATCTATTTTGGATGCAAAATTCCATTATTTTAATTAAATGACACACCATAGCACACCCCCAATGATGTTCCCTAAAGCTTACCTTAAATTTGGCCAAATCCCATCATCTCAACCTATAAATCAATCTTTTTATGAATTATACCAGTACAAACTTTACTACATCATACTATAATAAACTAAAATATGGTAAACAACAAGTACTTATACATAATAGTATTCTATAATGCATGATGCTACGCTATGTTATGGCATCCTATATTATAATACACAACAACATATTATATTATATTATATTGCATATCACATCACAAGGGATTGCTTAAGATAAAAAGAATCATAAAATTAGTCTATACAATAAACAAATTATATATTTTGTTGGTATCACTTACATATTTTAAATTTGGCCATATTCCACCATTTTAAAGTCTAAATCAACATTTTTATAAATAATGCTAGTGTAGGCTCATTTGCATGATTGCAAAATACTAAAATAATTTAAAATACATAGGATAATATATTATGATACATGATGCTATACTATGCTACAACATATACTATTTATTTTCAACATAAAATCTTACTTTTTAGAATACAAGTGGCGTAGAGAACCTGGCTTGACATTTGAGGGTCGTGGTGGAAATATACCTCCTCCCTTCTCGCTGATTTTGGCCAATAAACTTCTTTCTCATGCATTAGTCATAAAAATCTTATTAGCCTGAGCCAAAATGATTGTCCAAAAATTAAATAAAATGAAATTTGAATTGCATTAAATTTAGGTCATTTGAAGAATACCTTTACATGTTCTAGTCTCTTTAGGGAGTGAGTCTAAGGACTCAGTCTCTTTCTATATAGTAACAACCTAGCTATCTTTCATACACATAAAGACTTGCCTACATGTATTTAAAATCATAGGAGGAGTTAGTTGGCGGCCACCCCTAGGCAGTTGTAAGTCCAAGCTGTCATGTAGTTTGTCCTCTCTTGTGGAGGCAAACGAATTACCCATAGATTTAGGTTGTGCTTTTGGACCTCGCCAAAGCTCCCTGGATTTAGGTTCTAAGATTACTTTTCCCCTTTTGTGGGCCATAAGCATAATTCCTCACCTCTTAGGCATTTCCTTAATCTTCTGTTAAGGAATCTTAACTCCCAAAATTCTAATGAAAATAAAACTCAAACAAACTAAATCAATTTCTAAAATGTAAAGTCCAACTATAGGAGAGTCTGAGATGCTTGTTAGATTTCCTAGCATCATGAGCATCTCCTACTTATTTCCCATTTTTGCTTCAATAATAACTCCCTCTTTTGATCAATCCCATTTTATCTTCAAACACAAACCAATCAATTGATAGTCCTTCCCTATTAAAATTTTCAGAGATAATGATCATTTACCTTAATTGAGAGTTTTCCTAAGGGATCTCGTCCCTTAGAAAGTAATTAACTATAGGGAGCTTAATGAACTCGATTTAAAATAAACCCTACTTTACTTTTATATGTAAAGTAGGGAAAGAATTTCTGATACATATGCAGACCCATCATCCTTAGGAGTCCTTATTGAGGTGATTGGTTCCATTAAAGAGTAGTGACTTCTGTCTTTTGAGATAATATACTATTCATTGATGATGTACCCAATCACCTATAAGTACATCTGCGGAGTTGCATGGCATCTTACCAAGATGAATTTTTGTAGTGTCCTGCCTTTTTTTTCTCACCATAAATTTGAAGGTGACTCCCTATAAGAATTTTTCTCCACAATCATTTTAATCATCCTAGACAATTATGAGGTTTTGTTAATTCAGATAACTTTGGTTTACCTTATCTTAGAAATTAACTTGAATTATTTTATTTTCTTGCTTGGTTTAATTACTTTCTATGTTTGTCTTCTCCATTTTTCTATTTTACTTAGTCTGTATTTACTTTTGTGATATTTCGCATTTTTCTAGTTTTCTTGTTAAGGTGGTGTTTGGCTCTTGACTTCTTCTATTGGTTATGTGTTGCTATTTTTTTTTCCCTTACCTATCTTTGGGAATTGTGTTTACCTATTGTTAACTTTCTTAGATTAGATTATCGATTTGTTTTACTAGACTTCTTTGGGTTATTTCATCCCTCACGGATGGATTAGGTTATTTTCCATTTATGGCTGCTATTTTTCTTTCCCTTAAGTTATTTAGAGATGAGGATGCTCGTGGATGAGTGGCTTTTAGAGATAGAATGCAAAATGTATGTTTAGGAAAAGTTTAGCTCAGGTTGTAGATAAGATTAGGGAGAGTGCTTAGATGGTTTGGCCACATAGCGTTTATGAGATTAGGAGAGTAGATGCATTAGATTTGCCTTATGTTAAGAAAGGTAGAGGTAGACCTAAGACTTGGTTAAGATGTATAAAATGATCTTAGTATACTTGAATTAAATGAGAATTTACATAATAGGACACAATGGAGCGAAGGATTCATGTTACCTAGTGGGATTAAGGCTTGTTGTTGTTGTTGTTGTTGTTGTATTGTTTTGTCAATCGGCTGGATGGTTTATTAGGTTATTTTGTTGAGCTCGCTGATTTTTTATGTTGTGGTACTATTTGGCTTATTGATTTTCTTGCTAATCTGTTGCTTGCTTCATGGTTAACACTTTTTCCTGTGCCTATGCTGTATGGGTTGGACTACTGGCTAATGTTATTCTTGGCTCTATTGGCCTTGTATAATTTCTACTTTGATCTGGTTGGGAATAAAGTTTTTACCACTACTATTAGTAGGTAAATGTTTAGATCTAGAGATTTTACTAGTGTTTGCCTTTCAACACTAATGGGTTGGATACCTTTTCATGGTGGTCTTACTATGTGGGGGATTTGTTGGCTGGTCCTTCTCCATCTATGTTGGGATAGTCTTGTTGATGCTATTTTCTCTTGGGATTGGTGGCAATTAATTGACTGGGTGAATAGTTGAAATGCTTTTCCTATAGTTTGCTTTTCTATTACTTAGTATGCAGGTACTAAAGACCATCTAACTTTCACACTTTAGCGGCAACCTTTCCCTAGGTATGTAGGTTATGATGGCTGGGATGATTTCACACTTAATTTTGGCTAGTAGTAGCAATTGTGATGTAACCCTTCATTGGAAGTCTGGATGCTCACATTTGTGGTTGCCCCATTTATGTGGTGACTGAGCCTGAGCCTTTCTTCTCAAACACCACTGATTTTTCTCTTTCTTTAGAATTTCTTCAGTTATTATAGCTTTTATTTCTCTAGCTATGCTAATTCCATTTTCTAGCTACTTGCATGGTTCTGTTACTATTTCATTATAGGTTTCAAATTCTATAGGTGGTTTGCTTTTCATCTTCCCAAGCTCTAGTAGACCCTGGCTTTTCCTTTTGTTGTCATTATATCTTTTACTATTTTATCTTTGTTCTTCTTTTCTTATTTTGGATGTATTTATATAGGGATTCTCTCTCTCTAGGTTGATTTAGCTCTTTGGTGATAATTTTGAGTTTATCCCTCTTAAGGACCTTGTAACCCTTCTTTGTGGTAAAATTTTATATGGGTTCCCCCCCAAACAAAAAAATAACACCTAAACCCTAAACCCTAAACCAAAAACCACAAACCCTAAACTCTAAACCCTAAAACCATAAATCATAAACCCTAAAACCTACAACCCTATCCTCTAAACCCTAAATAAACCTTAAACTAACCCTAAACCCTAAATCCTAAACCTTGAATAAAGATGTCATTAGGAGTAGATCTAAAGAATGACCTAATCCTAACATAGTTATGGTAGCTTAAATGTCTTCAAGAGCTTTTCCATTGAGAATTAGAGATTTAAATACCTTAAATCCTAACCCTAAATCATATTATAATACCATATATTTGAGCATGTTGTGATATGTTTTTGGATGTTATAAGATGTTTTGAAATGTTTTAGTATATTATGGTATTGTGCCCTATAGTTTATATTAATATAAATCATAAAATATAGATTTAATAAATCGATGATGAAATTTGTTAAATTTGAAGTGGAATTAGGTTGTAGTACCAAAGGTGTGCTATGCCACTTGTAGTCTAAAATGTAAGATTTTATGTTCAAAATAAATATTATATGTTTTAGCATAGTATAACATCATAAATCATAATAAATTATTCTATGCATTTTAATTTCTTTTAGTATTTTACAATCATGCGTTAGCTACACTAGCATTATTTATAAAATGTTGATTTAGACTTTAAAATGGAAAAATTTAATTCATAATAGGTAGAACATGACATCATAATATATTTTTTGAATTTAAAATATGTGAGTGCGATTAAAATATATAGTTTTTTTACTGTTTAGACTAATTTTATGATTTCTTATCTTAAGCAATCTCTTGTGATGTGATATGCAATATAATATAAAATATTATAATATGTTATAGTGTATATACCACTATAACATTAGCATAATTCCTCATATAAGTTAATGTGATTTAAAGAACTATCAATTCCAAATGAATGGTGATGACTAAGCGTGTCATCATCATAGACATTTATAATCTTAGTCTTGGTCTTGATTGAGAGCTTTTACATATTTTCTTGCATATTCTTTCAAAGTAGTCTCACCTATGCTTTGAACAAGTATGTGGGATCAACCCTTTCTTTCTTAAAATATGAAAAGTTTCAATCAAAAGGTAATTCTATTAAATATTCATATGAAGCATCCTCAAGTTCTACATCAACTTCTTTATTTTTTAGGTTTAGGTTTAAGTTTATGTTTATTTTTAGTTTAGTTTTATTTTATTATAAATTTAGGTTTATTTTTTTTTTTATTTTTAGGTTTAGGTTTAGGTTTTATTTTAATTTTTTTTTAGGTTTAGATTTCATTTTTTTTAGGTTTAGGTTTTAGGCTTTTATTTTTGGTTTATTTTTAATTTTTATTTTTTAGTTTAGGTTTAGGTTTGTTTTTAGTTTATTTTATTTTATTTAGTTTAGGGTTTAGGTTTAGTTTATTTTAGGCTTAGGTTTAGGTTTTATTTATTTTAGTTTAGATTTAGGTTTTTTTTATTTTGTTTATTTTAGGTTTAGGTTTTTTTTAGTTTAGGGTTTTGGTTTTATTTTTTATTTACTTTTAAGTTTTATTTTTAAGTTCATTTTTTAGGTTTAGGTTTTTATTTAGTTTTTATTTTATTTTATTTGAGGTTTATTTATTCTTATATTACATTTAGCATTCATTTTATTTAGGGTTCTTATTTTTGATTTATTTTATTTTTTATTTAGTTTAGGTTTTTATTTATTTTATTTTTGTTTAGTTTTTTATTTTATTTTATTTTATAGTTTAGGTTTTTATTTTATTTATTTTTTTATTTACGTTTAAGTTTACTTATTTATTTTATTTATTTATTTTATTTAGTTTAAGTTTAGGTTTTTAGAGTTTAGGGTTTATGGTTTGGCATTTAGGGTTGAGGGTTTAGGATCTAGGGTTGAAGGTTTTAGGGTTTAGGGTTTGGCATTTAGGTTTATGATTTATGGTTTAGGGTTGTAGGTTTTAGGGTTTAGGGATTAGGGTTTAGGATTTAGGGTTTAGGGTTTAGGGTTTAGGGTTTTATTTAGGGTTTAGGGTTGTAGGTTTAGGGTATAGGGTTTAGGGTTTAGGGCTTAGGGCTAGTTTTAGGGTTTAGTATTTAGGGTTTGGGTTTTCTATTTAATTATTATTATTTTATTTTATTTTTTAAAATTAAGTAAACTAGTAGGTTTATGTTTATTTATTTAATTTATTTTAAGTTTATGCAATTTTAGTTTAGGTTTTTTATTTTAGTTTATGTTTTTTAGTTTAGGTTTATTTTTTATTTTAGTTTTTTTTGTTTAGGTTTTATTTTTTATTTTTAGGTTTAAGTTTAGGCTTTTATTTTATGTTTTAGGTTTAGGTTTTAGACTATATTTTAGGTATTTTTTATTTTATTTTTTAGTGTAGGTTTAGGTTTATTTTTAGTTTATTTTATTTTATATAGTTTAGGTTTATGTTTAAGTTTAGTTTATTTTAGGTTTTAGATTATGTTTTATTTATTATAGTTTAGTTTATTTGAGTTTAGGTTTAGCTTTATTTTATTTTATTTTAGGATTAGGTTTTTTTTTAGTTTAGTTTAGGTTTATTTTTATTTTAAAGTTTATTTTTTGGTTTAGGTTTTTATTTAGTTTTTACATTATTTTATTTTAGGTTTATTTTATTTTTATTGTAGGTTTAGTTTTTATTTTATTTAGGTTTCTTTATTTTTTTAGATTAGTTTTTATTTTTTATTTTATTTTTATATTATTTTTTTAGTTTAGGTTTTAGATTTACTTTATTTTTTATTTTATTTTGGTTTAGGTTTTATTTATATATTTTATGTTTAGGTTTTATTTAGTTTAGGATTAAGTTTTTAGCTTTTTAGGGTTTAGAGTTTAGGGTTTAAGGTATGGGGTTTAGGGTTTACGGCTTAGGGTTTAGGGTTTTTAGGGTTTAAGGTTTAGGGTTTAGGTTTTATGTTTAGGGTTCAGGTTTTAGTTTAGAGTTTACAATTTTGGTTTATTTTTAATTTATTAACATATAATAAATTCAGATTCAATATTTCTTCTTTTCAATTTCATCAACCAAGTAACACACCAAGTTTTGTAAGACACAAGCGACGACATAGATAAAAAATGAGCATGCATAGAGAAAATCAATAATAATAGATAAGTAAAATCATCTCTACCATAAAGACATAGTTCGATAAGCAACAAATCGGATTGATTGTTCTTCAGTTTCTCTAGTTCCCATTAGAACCCCTAGCCTCTTAGGTCCACCATCATATCGATCTCTCCGCCACAACCACATAATTCATTCCTCCCCTCCATAAACACCACTACTACGACCAACACCTCCATATCCAATAACACCTCCAGATTCCCAACCACCACTATTATAACTCCTTGCAGATATAGACTTAGCGATTGATGGAGATGTTTATATTAGGTTATTTCATTCTTAGGTTTAAGTTTAGGTTTAGGTTTATTATGTTTTAAGGTTTATGTTTATTTTTTATTTTGTTACTTGATGTTTAGGTTTAGGGTTTGGGGTTTATTGTTAGGGTTTAGGTTTATGGTTTAGGGTTTTAGGGTTTATGATTTTAGGGTTTAGTCTAAGTTTAGGGTTAGGGTTTAGGGTTTAGGTTTTGGGTTTAGGTGGTTTAGGGTTAGGGTTTTTTATTTTTTTATTTTTTTTAAATTAAGTAGACTGATAGGTTTAGGTTTATTTTTTTTATTTTTATTCATTTTAGTTTATTTTTAATTTTATTTAATTTGGTTTATTTATATTAGGTTTATTTATTTTAGTTAAGGTTTTATATTTTAGTTTATTATTTAGGTTTAGGTTTAGGTTTAAGTTTTTTTATTAGTTTAGTTTTACTTTTTATTTTATTTTTTTTTTTATAGATTTAGGTTTATTTAATATTTTTAGTTTAGGTTTAGGTTTTATTTTATTTTTTTTTAGGTTTTGGGTTTAGGTTTTTTTTAGGTTTAATTTTAGGTTTTATTTGTTTAGGTTTAGTTTATTTTTAGTTTATTTTATTTTATTTATTTTAGGTTTAGGTTTAAGTTTAGGTTTTCTTTATTTTAGCTTAGTTTTTTTTAGATTAGGTTTAATATTATTTTATTTTTATTTTAGGTTTAGGTTTTTTTTTTTAGTTTAAGGTTTAGGTTTTATTATATATTTATTTTTAGGTTTATTTTTTTGGTTTAGGTTTTTATTGAGTTTTTATTTTTATTTTAGGTTTCATTTTTATTTTATTTAGGTTTTATTTTTTTAGTTTAGTTTAGGTTTTATTTAATTTATTTTACTTGTTTTAATTTTATTTTAATTTCTTTTATGTTTAGGTTTAGTTTATGTTTTTTATTTTATTTATTATTTTTTATTTTGATTTAGGTTTTTTTTTATTTATTAGGTTTTATTTAGTTTAGGTTTAGGTTTTTTGCTTTTTTTAGGTTTAGGTTTATTTAGGGTTTAATGTTTAGGGTTAGGTTGGGTTGTTGGTTTAGGGCTTTAGGGTTTAGAGTTTTGATTTAGGGTTTATGGTTTAGGGTTTATGTTTTAGGTTTAGGGTTCAGGTTTTAGTTTAGGGTTTAAGTTTTATGGCTTTTTTTAACAATAAACAAATTCATATTCAACATTTCTTCTTTTTGATTTCATTAACAAAGTAACCCACTAAGTTTTTTCACAAGTGATGACATAGATCAAAATAGTGCACACATAGAAAATCAAAACCCTAGATAACTAGAACCGTCTATTATAATGGCATAGTTCCATTAGCGGTATTGGCCATCCTTTAGTTTCTCCATTGCCATCGAACCACCAGCCTCTCAATAGCGGATCCACCATCATATCTGATCTCTCTCACCACCATCGGTGTAACCTCTGTCCTCTTGCATCCAAAACCACCATTGCTCGACCACCTCTATATCCACCAACACCTCTAGAGCCCCACCACCACTGATAAGCGCCACCTCCACCTTCACCTCCACTTAGATCTAGCTGTTGATGGTGATGTTCCTACCGTCAAGGTTTTGCCCATTCTTAAGGTTTAGGTTTAGGTTTAGGTTTATTAGGTTTTAGTGTTTAGATTTATTTTATAATTAATTTAGTTACTTTAGGTTTAGGTTTTGGGTTTGGGATTTAGGGTTAGATTTTAGAGTTTAGGGTTTAGTGTTTAGGCATTTAGGGTTTTTGCTTTTAGGGTTTAGGGTTTAGGGTTTAAGAGTTCAGGGTTTACGATTTAGCATTTATGATTTAGGGTTTAAAGTTTTTATAAAATTTAAGTAAACTGGTAGGTTTAGATTTATTTAGTATATTTTTATTTATTTTAGTTTACTTTATTTTTTATCTTTATTTTGGTTTATTTTTTATTTTTATCTAGTTTAGTTTATTTATTTTAGGTTTATTAATTTTATTTTAGGTTTTTAGTTTATTTTTTAGGTTTAGGTTTAGGTTTAGGTTTATTTTTTAGGTGATATTTATTTTTAGTTAATTTTTTAGGTTTAAGTTTTAGTTTTTTATTTTTAGGTTTAGGTTTTAGTTTTTATTTTATTTTTTTGGGTTTAAGTTTTAGGTTTTTATTTTAGGTTTATTTTTAGGTTTTGTTTTACAATTTATGTTTAGGTTTATTTTTAGTTTATTTTATTTTATTTAGTTTAGGTTTAAGTTTAGGTTTAGTTTCTTTTAGGTTTAGGTTTATGTTTTATTTATCTGAGTTTAATTTATTTTTGTTTAGGTTTAGGTTTATTTAATTTTTATTTTAGGTTTAGCTTTTTTTTAGTTTAAGGTTTTGGTTTCATTTTTTATAATTTGTAGGTTTTATATTTAGTTTTATTTTTTAGGTTTAGGTTTTTATTTAGTTTTTAATATATTTTATATTAGGTTTATTTTATTTTTATTTTACTTTTTATTTTTATTTTATTTGGGTTTTTTATTCTCAAGTTTATTTTATTTTTTAGTTTAATTTAGGTTTTTCATTCTATTTTAATTTAATTTAATTATATATTTATGTTTAAGTTTAGGTTTTTATTTTATTTTATTTATTTATTTTATTTTTAGGTTTTATTTAATTTAGGTTTGGTTTTTTAGGTTTTTTAGGGTTTAGGATTTAGGGTTTTGGGTTTAGGGTTAGGGTTTAGGGTTTAGGGTTTAGTGTGTAATCTTTAGGCTTTAGGGTTTATAGTTTTTACGGTTTAAGGTCTAGGGTTTAGGTTTTAGGGTTAGCTTAGGGTTTAAGGTTAGTTTAGGGTTTAGGCTTTAAGGTTTATGGTTTTTAGGGTTTAGGGTTTATGGTTTATGGTTTAGGTTTTAAGGTTTAGGGTTTAGGGTTAGTTTAGGATTTAGGTTTAGGGTTTAGGGTTTTGTTTTTTTTTTTAAGAGAGAAAAATTGATTCAATATTTCTTCTTTTCAATTTCATCAGTAACACACCAAGTTTTCTAGGACACATGTGAGGATATAGATAAAAAAAAACGCATAGAACAAATGAAAACCCTAGATAACTAGAGCCATATCTCTTGAACGGATCCATTATTAGAATAGATCGATCGTTCTTCAGTTTCTCCAATTCCCATCAAAACCACCCCAGCCTCTCAAGTAGATAGATCCATGATCATATGCTAGATCTCTCCTGCTGCCACCACCACGGGTGTATCCTTCATCTCTATTTTTGCCTCCATAACCACCACTGCTCCAACCACCACCTCCATATCCACCAGCACCTCCAGATCCCCCACCACCACAGTGATAACGCCTCGCCACTCCTTGATCTAGCCTAGTTGATGGTGATGTTCCTACCATCAAGGTTCTACCCATTCTTACGGTTTAGGTTTAGGTTTAAGTTTATAAGGTTTTAGGGTTTATGTTTATTTTTTAATTTATTTAGTTACTTTCAATTTAGGTTTAGGGTTTGGGTTCAAGGATAGGGTTTAGGGTTTAAGGTTTAAGGTTTATGGTTTAGTGTTTAAGGTTTTAGGGTTTATTCTTTTAGGGTATAAAGTTTAGGGTTTAGGTTTTTTAGGATTTAAGGTTTAGGATTTAGGGTTTATGGTTTTTTTTAATTAAGTGAATTGATAGGTTTATGTTTATTTAGTGTATTTAGTTTAATTACTTTATTATTTTTTTTGTTTAGGTTTATTTTTAATTTTATTTAATTTAGATCATTTATTTTAGGTTTATTTATTTTAATTTAAGTTTTTAATTTAGTTTATTTTTTTGGTTTAGGTTTAGGTTTATTTTTTAGTTGAGTATTATTTTTATTTTATTTTTTAGGTTTAGGTTTTATTTTTTATTTTTATGTTTAGGTTTATGTTTTTATTTTATTTTTAAGTTTAAGTTTAGGTTTTATTTTAGTTTTATTTTAGATTTCATTTTTTTAGTTGGTTTAGGGTAATTTTAAGTTTATTTATGTTATTTAGTTTAGGTTTAGTTTATTTTAGGTTTTATTTATTTAAGTTTAGGTTATTTTAGTGAAGGTTTAGGTTTATTTTATTTTATTTTATTTTATTTTTATTTTAGGTTTAAGTATTTTTTTTGTTTAGGGTTTAGGTTTATTTTATTTATTTATTTTTAGGATTTATTTTTAGGTTTATTTTATTTTTAAGTTATGTTTAGGTTTTTTTTATTATTTAGGGTTTAGGTTTTATTTTTTATTTATTTTTATGTTTAATTTTAAGGTTTATTTTTTAAGTTTACATTTTTATTTAGTTTTTTATTTAATTTATTTTAGGTTTATTTAATTTTTTTATTTTAGGTTTTTATTCTTAGGTTTATTTTTTTGGTTTAGTTTATTTTATTTTATTTTGTTTATTTATTTTTTTTTTTTAGGTTTAGTTTAGGTTTTATTTTATTTTTATTTTATTATATTTAGGTTTTGGTTTATTTATTTATTTTATTTTTAGGTTTTATTTAATTTAGGGTTAGGTTTTAGGCTTTTAGAATTCACAGTTTAGGGTTTAGTGTTTAGGGTTTAAGGTTTAGGGTTTAGTGTTTAGGTTTAGGTTTAAGTTTAGAGTTTGTGTTTTAGTTTATAGTAGGTTAGTTTCTTTTCTTTTAGTTTATTTTTTAGGTTTAGGTTTAGGGTTTTTTAGGTTAGTTTAGGGTTTAGTTTAGGATTTTAGTTTAGTTTAGGTTTAAGTTTAGAGTTTAGGTTTTATTTATTTAGTTTGGGTTTAAAATTTAGTTTAGTTTAGGGTTTAGGGTTTAGGTTTTTAGTTTAGGGTTTAGGGTTTATGGTTTAGGGTTTAGGATTTATGCTTTTTAGGTTGGGTTTAGGTTTGTTAGGGTTTAGGATTTAGGGTTTGATGTTTTTTAAAAAAAATAAATAATGATAGGTTATTTATTTGTATATTTAGTATATTTTATTTATTTTTTTAGTTTACTTTATTTTTATATTTTTATTTTATTTAGTTTAGCTTATTAACTTTATGTTTTTAATTTTAGTTTATTTTTTTTGTTTAAGTTTATTTTTTAGTTAAGTTTTATTTTTATTTTATTTTTTAGGTTTAGGTTTTATTTTTTATATTTAGGTTTAGGTTTAGGTTTTTATTTTATTTTTTTAGGTTTACAATATAGGTTTTTATTTTAGGTAGGTTTAGGTTTACTTTTAGTTTGTTTTATTTTATTTTATTTAGGTTTAAGTTTAGGTTTAGTTTATTTTAGGTTTTATTTATTTTAGTTTACTTTATTTTAGTTTAGGTTTAAATTTATTTTATTTTGTTTATTTTATTTTCATGTTACGTTTAGGTTTTCTTTTTGTTTAGGGTTTAAGTTTTATTTTTTATTTTTTTAGGTTTTATTTTAGGGTTTAGGTTTTTTACTTAGTTTTCATTTCAAGCTTATTTTATTTTTTATTTTACATTGAGTTTTTATTTTATTTAGGTTTTTTATTCTTGGCTTTATTTTAGTTTTTCATTTAGTTTAAGCTTATATTTATTTTATTTTATTTTATTTTATTATTATTTATTTTATTTTATTTTTAAGATTATGTTTAGGTTTTAAATAAGGTTTTTATTTTATTTTATTTTATTTTTTATTTCTTTAGGTTTAGGTTTTTTTATTTACTTTATTTTTAGGTTTTATTTAGTTTAGGTTTAGATTTTTAGGTTTTTTGCATTAAAGGTTTAGGGTTTAGGGTTTAGGTTATAGGGTTTAGGGTTTCGAGTTTTAGGGTATATGGTGTCGGGTTTAGGGTTTAGTGTTTTAGGCTTTTAGGGTTTAGGATTTAGGGTTTAGGGTTTAGGGATTAGTTTTAGGGTTTACTATTTAGGGTTGAGGTTTTTTTATTTTTTTATTTCTTTTAAATTAAGTAAACTAATAGGTTTAGGTTAATTTTTATTTATTAATATTTATTTTAGTTTTATTTAGGTTTTTATTTTATTTTATTTTATTTAGGTTTTATTTATTTTTTATTTATATTTTATTTTAGGTTTATTTTATTTTATTTTATTTAGTTTTATTTTATTTAGGTTTTTTATTTTTTGTTTAGTTTAGGTTTTTATTTAATTTAATTTATTTTAGTTTTATTTTTTATTTTATTTTCTTTTTAGGTTTATGTTTGTGTCTTTATTTTATTTCAATTTTTTAGTTATTTTATTTTAATGTCTTATTTAGTTTAGGTTTAGGTTTTTAGCTTTTTGTGGTTTAGGGTTTAGGGCTTAGGGTTTAGGGTTAGTTTAGGGTTTAGGGTTTAGTGTTTAGGGTTTGGAATTAAGGGTTTAAGGGTTTAGGGTTTAGGGTTTAGGGATTAGGGTTTAGGTTTTTGGGTTTTAGGGTTTAGGGTATAGGGTTGTAGGTTTTAGGGTTTAGGGTTTAAGGTTTAGTGTTTAGGGTTTAGGATTTTAGGATTTAGGGTTTAGGCTTTAGGGTTTAGAGTTTATGGTTTACAGTTTTAGGTTTTAGGGTTTAGTGTTGTAGGCTTTGGGTTAGTTTTAGGGTTTAGTGTTTACGGTTAGTTAGGTTTTTTTATTTTTTATTTATTTAGGATCGTAGGTTTTGGGTTGTAGGTTTTGGGTTAGTTTTAGGGTTTAGGGTTTAGAATTTAGGGTTTAGTGTTTTGGGTTTAGGGTTTAGAGTTTTTCTAAAATTAACAAAAGTGGTAGGTTTATGTTTATTTAGTTTATTTTTTATTCATTTTAGTTTATTTTATTTTTTATTTTTATTTAGGCTTATTTTTTTATTTAGTTTAGTTTATTTATTTGAAGTTTATTTATTTTTGTTTAGGTTTTTTATTTTAGTTTATTTTTAGGTTTACATTTAGGTTTATGTTTAATTTTGTAGTTTTGTTTTATTTTATTTTATTTTTAATGTCTAGGTTTTAGTTTTTATTTTTAAGTTTAGGTTTAGGTTTAGGTTTTTATTTTATTTTTTTATGTTAAGGTTTTAAGTTTTTATTTTAGGTTTATTTTTAGGTTTTATCTTTTAGTTTAGGTTTAGTTTTGGTTTATTTTATTTTATTTAGTTTATTTTCGATTTAGTTTTAGGTTTTATTTATTTTAGTTTAGTTTATTTTAATTTTGTCTTAGGTTTTTTTTATTTTGTTTATTTTAAGTTTAGGTTTTTTTTAGTTTATGGTTTAGGTATTTTTATTTATTTTTTTGGTTTTATTTGTTCGTTTATTTTTTAGGTTTAGGTTTTTATTTAGTTTTTATTTTATTCTATTATATTTATGTTTATTTTAGTTTTATTTTTTGTTTAGTTTTTATTTTATTTAAGTTTTTTATTTTTAGGGTTATTTTATTTTTAGTTTAGTTTAGGTTTTTATTTATTTTATTTTAGTTTAGTATTTATTTTTTATGTTTCTTTATTTTTAGGTTTAGGTTTAGGTTTTAGTTTAGGTTATTATTTTATTTTATTTTTTATTTTATTTAGCTTTTGGTTTTTATTTATTTATTTTGTTTTTATGTTTTAGCTAGTTTAGGTGTTGGTTTTTGGGTTTTTTTTATTTAGGTTTAGGGATTAGGGTTTTAGGTTTTAGGGTTTAAGGTTTTTTTTAAACTAAAAAGAATTTATTGCTCAGAAAGAAAAAAAACAAGAGTCCTTATTAGAGACTAAACTCAAAAGAAAAACTACACTCAAATGAGCTAAAGAGTTTAGTCCCTAAACTAATAGATTAAAGAGGAATAAAGAAAAAAAAACAAAGAAAAAACAAAAAAAGCCAAGCAAAAGGCAAAAAGGTGAAGAATCCGACTCCAAAGAACCTCCAAAGAGAAGAACCAAAGGAAAATTAAACGCAATTGAAGATAACTCCGATCTAAGAAAGAAGAGACCATCAAGGTCTCGACTCCCTCCAAGAAGAAGAAGAGACCAACTAGAAATGAGAATCTACAACCTATAAGAAATCTCATCCGAGAAGGAGATAAAAAACATTGAGAAAAACTGGCTCGAGATATGAGGAAAGAAGGATAATCACAATAATGAGGGGCATCAAATCCTAAGTGTATCCGACAAAGATGGGTTACAAATAGGAAAAGTCACCAACCATAAAATTATCAAAGGAAAAAAATTCATCATATCATCATAGCCATCCCAACCAAATAAAAATACAAACCTATCATAATAGCCACCAAACCAAAGAAAAGTGAAGCTAAGGAAATGAAAAGAGTGAGGAAGGCAATAGAGAAAAATAACATAAGGCATTCCCACAAAACCAATTATGAACACCTCTTAAAACGTTGGAGAAATGAAACTCACCCAAAATAAAAGAAAAGAGCCATCAAAGATAAATAGAGCCACAACAACACCAATCCAAAGCCACCAAGGCACCAACCAAAGGAAAGGAAACAATAAGCACACAAGGGAGCACCCAAGAAAAATAGCCCATGAAAGAGCAAGAAAGCAAACCAACCAATAGATAAAAGAAGGCTAGCAATAGCTAAAATAAAAAACTAGAGAAACATCCAACCAAGGGACAAACCACATGCCAAGGATAAAAAGCCCAACCTACCGCCAAAACAAGAGAGCAAAGCACCAACCAAAGAGAAAATAACATGAACAAGCCACCAACACAAAATATAAGAGAAAAGAAGAAACCAACCAAGCACCAAAAAAAACCAGTGAACATGAAGCCAAAACACCAAGCTAGAAGAAGAAAAATTAGCCAAGAATCCAATACTCAAGCAAGAAAACATATAAAAAACTCAACCAACATAAAACTAACCAAAGAAAATACCTCCTAAGGATAAGAGATTTTATTTGAAAGATGCTTTGTAATGAGTAACCCTCGAGTGAGGAGGGCATAAATCAACACTTTTTCCATTTCTTCTTGTAAACAGTTTATAACCATTCCCTTTCTCCAAAAAATCTCCATGCAAAATGAATCGTTGTTATAAAAGACATGGGGATCGGTGAAGCTATCAAATTCAAAGAAGAGCATTGAAACATCCACAACATTAGATAAAGGAAACTAAAAAATACTATTCATTTTTGAATTAGAAGTGAAAAGAACTTTATTAAGAAGGAAATTATCAAAATTTTCACCTTCCAACAAAATTTGAAGAGTATCCTCCCTGTCTTCATTCATAAAAGAATCAAGAGAAGTAAAATCCAGATTTTCAGTACGAACTTCATGTAAGGGATTAAAATATGATTCCAATCCTTTAGAAACATATAACATAGTACCAAAATTTTGAATAGAATTACTAGCCGTAGAAAAATCATCATTTTGAATCAAAATAGAACTATTAATAATGAGAGAATTGTCACAGGTATCTAAATCTTATTTTATAAAAGAAGGATCGCCAATATTAACAAGATCATCAAGACCAAAAGTTAAAATATTAGAAATAAGAATAATCTTTTCACCTCCATTCTCAATCAAAGAAGGCAAAGAAATAATCTCTTTCCCATGATCTAAACCAGACATAGGAGAAAGAGAAAGAACATCCAACTAATTGGAAGAAATGGTGTTAGCATTAAAAAATTTTCAAACCATCATCATGAAAGGACTTATGCACAACATCCAAACCAATAGAATCATTAACCACAGCCTCTAAAGTCTTCCCTTAATAGAATCATCAAAAGAAACACTTAGAGCATGATTATTAGTTAAAACTTTTTAGAAACATCAAAATTTACCTTGTGCATTAGACAAATCATTAATAGGTAAAACCTTTTTTCGAAGATTTAGAAATCTAGTTTTGCAAAATATTAGAATTTTAAATATTAGATTTCTCTTTATCCAACTTGAGAGAATCATTAGTTTTTTCAACAATCGAATTCTTACTAGTGAGTTTCTTCCTAAGAGATGGATGGGCAATAAAACATTCAAAAATTTCATGCCCATGAATCTTACAATGATTACAAAAATTGGGAAAGTTCTCAAAATAACTTTCTAAAAATAACTGCAATTCTGCGAACCCAACCAAATTTCTTTCAGATATTTTTTAGTAATATCAATCTCTACAAGAATTCTAGCAACATACAGTCTAGAAAAAGTAGCTGTTGCTTGATCAACTTGCAAAGGCCGACCAAAATTTGACCTAATAGAATAAAGAATTTGATGATTAAATAGATGAATCTGCAAGTTAGAAAAGAAATCTAAATGAGAACAATAAGAGACTCTTCATTAACATCAAACATAGGCGTCCACTTCAGAATACACATTTGACATTTAAAAATATAGCAAGAATGCCTATAAAAAATAATTCCATAATCAAGATCATTAGAAAGTTTAATCAAAACATGCCTCGCATCAATTAACCCAATAGAAAAAGAACCAGATAAATTTATGCTGTGAGAAAAAAAGAACGAATATCTTCCATATTAGGCTGTATGAAGGAAAACTTTCCAATCAAAGAAAAAAAATAAAAGGCTTAGCTAATCTTTCGATATCAACATCTGAAATCATAATCGTGAGTACCTTTAAACATCATATGAACAAATTGAGGAGGCTGGAGGAGTTCTTAGCTAAAGCATCTATGAAAGATTTAGTAACAATAGGCAATCTAGAGGTACAATTACCCAAAAACTCTGATGCCCTAGCGGATCTGTAGACTCATGGGATTTACCCCATGGATTGGAAGAAGTCGTCGCCATGAGTCACGACACTGTGACCAAAATAGGTCGAGATCAGACTAAGGCTGACAATCTAAAGGGAATCTAAGAGAAAAAAATGTTCAAACACTCACCAAGAAGCCATAGTAAGCACAACAACACATGAGGAATCCCGAAATCTCTAGAGTGCTAGGGGAATGGGGGGTTTCTGGTGAAGTTTTTTTAGTTTTTTTATTTAATTTTTAGTTTTTTTAGTTTTTTTAGTTTATTTTTTTATTTTTAATTTTTTTATCTTTTTAGTTTATTTATTTATTTAGTTATTTTATTTTATTTTTTAGGGTTTAGAGTTTAGTGTTTAGGTTTAGTTTTTATTTTATAGTTTAGTTTAGGTTTTTATTTATTTTATTTTATTTTATTTTTAGGTTTAGGTTTAGGTTTAGGTTTTAATTTATATTCTTATTTTACTTTAATTTGGTTTAGGTTTTTTATTTATTATATTTTTTAGGTTTTATTTAGTTTAAGTTAAGGTTTTTAACTTTTTAGGGTTCATGGTTTAGTGTTTAGGATTTATGGTTAATTTAGGGTTTAGGTTTTAGGGTTTATGGTTTGGCATTTAGAGTTTAGGGTTTAGGGTTTAGGGTTTAAGTTTTAGGGTTTAGGGTTTAGGGTTTAGGGTTTTAGGGTTTAGAATTTAGGATTTAGGGTTTAGGGTTTTAGGGTTTATGATTTAGGGTTTAGTGTTTAGGTTTTAGTTTAGGGTTTAGAGTTTTTGGTTGTTTTTTTAATAGAGAATAAATTCAAATTCAACATTTCTTCTTTTAAAGACACAAGAGACAACATAGATAATAAAGGAGCACACATAGAGCAAATCGAAAACCATGGATAACTAGAACCATATCCAATTTAAAGACACAGTTCCATAAGAAGTAGATCGAGTCGGTTGTTCTTTAGTTTCTTATTCCCATCAGAACCACCTTGGCCTCTTAAGTAACAGGATCTATCATCATATCCCAGATCTCTCCCTCCACCACCACGATTGTAACCTTCATCACTCCTCCTACTTCCACCACCATCATATCTACCAACACCTCCAGATCCCCCACCACCACTACGATAATCGTCACCTCGGCCTTCCACCACGGATCTAGGCGCTGGTTGTGGTGATGTTCTTGCCATCAAGGTTTTGCCCATTCTTAGGGTTTAGGTTTATGTTTAGGTTTATTAGGGTTTAGGGTTTAGGTTTTATTTTTATTTTTAGGTTTATTTTTAGGTTTAGGTTTTTAATTAGTTTTTATTTTATTTTATTTTTAGTTTATTTTAGGTTTATTTTATTTTTATTTTAAAATTAGTTTTTATTTTTTAATTAGTTTATTTTATTTTAATTTTAGGTTTAGGTTTAGTTTTAGTTTAGATTTTATTTTATTTTATTTATTTTTTATTTAGGTTTGGTTTTATTTATTAATTTTATTTTTAAGTTTTATTTAGTTTAGGTTTAGGTTTTTAGGTTTTAAAGGTTTAGGGTTTAGGGTTTAGAGTTTACGATTTAGGGTTTAGGGTTTAGGGTTTAGGGTTTTAGGGTTTAGGGTTTTAGGGTTTATGGTTTTAAGGTTTAGATTTTAGGGTTAGGGTTTAGGGTTTAGTGTTTATGCTTTAGGCTTTAGCATTTTGGGTTTTTAGGGTTTAGGGTTACTTTAGGGTGTAGGGTTAGTTTAGGGTTTAAGGTTTAAGGTTTAAGATTTAGGGTATATGGTCAGTTTAGTGTTTAGTGTTTAGGGTTTTAGGGTTTATGGCTTAGGGTTTAGGGTTTAGGGTTAGGGTTAGGGTTAGGGTTTAGGGTTTAGGGTTTAGTGTTTAGGGTTTAGGTTTAGGTTTAGTCAGGTTTAGGTTTTAGGGTAGTATGGTTTAAGGTTTTCAGGTTTAGGGTTAGTTTAGGTTTAGGTTTAAGATTTTGGGGTTTAGGATTTAGTGTTAGTTTATGGTTTAAGATTTAGTATTTTAAGGTTTAGGGTTTAGGGTTTTTTGTGGAAAAAGTTAGAATTTTATTACCATAAAAGGAAAATATATAATGTCCTTAAAAGGGTTAAAGCTCAAAATTCTACCCCTCATTGCGCTACAAAAAACCTAAAGAGCTAAACCCTCATCTAAGTACATTAGAAGAAGAAAAAAAATAAAAGAGCTGAAACAACAACTAAAAAGCATGGGAGCAAATTGGCGCACTCAAATAAAATAAAGCATGAAAATAGAAAAAGGTTGAGTCAGCAGTAGTTCATGATTCCTTTGAGAAAGCAAGATAAGCAAGCTCCATAGCAACAACAGTAGGGATGACTGAGAAATGACCAAGCCTTCGGTAAAGTTTCAACCTATTAAAGAATTCTGCAAAAAACACTACCAAGGAAAAATTCATAGCTAAAAGGATAAGGATAAAGGGAGAAAAAGGAGAGAGCTCAGAAAGAAAAGGCTTAGGCTAAGTTAAGATCATCTCAAGGGGCAACAATGCATATGAGCATCCAACCTTCATAAGAAGTGTTACAATCATATGTAAAGCTACCAACCAAAGAGAGGAGGTGAGTAACATCAAAGCCATCTTAGCCATCATACGATAGCGCGACCATCCAAGGGAAAGTAGTCCATAGTGATCTAGTACGCACCAAACAAATAGAAAACAACCGATAATAGCCATTTAGTAACCAACCCACCAACTAAAATCCATAACAGGCCAATCACATAAAGCCAACAACCTAGAAGTTACAACAGGATCATTGGCCAAGTTAATGGAACTAAGTAGTAGCACCACCATAACCACCACCAGCATACCTTAACAAGCCAACAACTAAGACCAGCACACACAAAAGCCAAAGATAGCCACCAACCACCATAAACCAAAATCCCAATTCAAGGATCAAGTTGGTCAACACAACAAAAGGTTACAGCAAATTGGCCAAGAAAAAGAAAATAAATCAACAAAGAGTAAGACAGCCAACCAAAATTCCAAAGATAACTAAAAGTCCTCCTACCCAAGCAGCTAAGTAAAACATCCATAAGGAATCCACCAGAGAACAACCCATCATTATTAACCAACAAAGGAAAGATCCCCATCACCAAGAAAAGCATAAAACCATCAAAACACCACACAATAAACAACCAACCAATCAACTAGCCAACATAGCCTCCTAGCCAACCACCACATAGAAAACCCAAGTGAATGTAAAAACAAGCCATCAAGCCAAAATCACCCAAGATAGCCAAAAAAATAACAGCCACCAAAAAGTCCTAAACTAGCCAATCCAAAATAATAACCACACCCAAAGCTGCTGCAGCCAAGAGAGAAAGGCTAAAATAAAAGGAGGACAAAATGAAAACTAAAAGAAACAAAATAGAATCAGTAAAACTAACCACCAAGCCCTAGTCAACAAAATAGAGAAAGTAATAGCCAAACAAAAACCCCCACCATTCCAAAATGAAGACATAACTAAACCACCAATAGTTCCCTAGATATTTCTTCAACAGAAGAGGAAATAATAGCCAAAACTACCAACTAGCCAACAAACCTAACCAGCCAATAATGTTAGTTAACCCAGCCAGCCAACAAAACCACCAATTCAACAACCACAACAGCAGATCCAAAATAAGTAAGTGAGCAACTAGCCCTAAAATGAGGCAAACCCCATACGAGGAAAACCAATAGTAGACAAAACATAACCAAATGAGGTTATCAAAAAACAACCAAGGAAAAATGTGGTAAAACCAAACCAGTAGAGCACACCAAGCAAAAACCAAATCAACCTAGGTTATATGATAACCACCAGGAGTAAACACTAGGCTAAAAGTAAAAGGTCAAAAGTAAGTAACATCACCAAAGAGTGAAAATAAGTAAATAACCACAACCTAAAGAGGGTTGAACAAAGGGCAAACAAAAGAAAAAGGCTCATAAAAAACCACTACAAAAGAAAGCAAGCCAAGAAATTATATTCTGAGATAAGACAATCTAGTATTATTTAGATTAACCGAGCCTCTTAATATTTTAAGCAACATTTGGTTGTCAAATAAAGTGAACTCAGTTTAGTTGGCACCTAAATTAGCCAACAAATCATCATAAGCATTACTTTCAAGAAGGATGTCAAAAATTTTAAAATAAACTTGAGAAAGAAGATTTTTTGTATGATTAAGGAGATAAAATAATTCAACATTCCCATTTCTATTGGAATTAAGCTTGTCAAGAAATATGAGAGCATCAACTTCAATCCAGATGTTGAAAAAACATTATTCAAATAAATATCAAAAGCTTTATTAATAGCCATAAGCTCAGCAAAAATAACATAACAGGCTTTGAGAGGATAGGCAAAAGCACAAATGATAGTACCTTTAGAATCCCTAAGGATACCACCATATATTTATTAGAAGCTACTAACCATCAAGTATTTACTTTAATCAAGTTGTCTTTAGGTTTGATCCAATGGATAATCCTAGCACCTTTATAAGGGTCCAAGCTAAGCAGAATATTACGTAATTTTTTTGCCACCAATTTATAGCCTCTAAAATAATTGTTACTAATAAGATTGGCATTAAATAGAGCATAAATTTTTTTCTTTAGTTCTAGCCAGGATCCTTTTATGGTTCATAGGAGTGCCATGATATTTAGCATCATTTCTATCTATCCAGAAGAACCGGAGAAGAGTAAGAGCAATTAAAACTTTGATATGACCTTTCATAGTTTTTTGAAACAAACTTCAAAAGTTGATATAAAGAAAGAGATCCATGAAAATGGTTGGAATTAAATAAATCATCATACCAAAACCATAGTTTAGAAGCAATAGCACCATTAACAGTAACATGATTTACATTTTTGATATGAAAGCAACAATAACATTTTGATGGTAAATAAAACCCTTTAGTATAGAGCAAAGTGTCAATAGGAATAATGTTATTCAAAACCCTCAAGCTAAAACAATAGGAAATGGGAATGATATTGTTCCAAAGTTTAATAAAGACATTTGAGGGGTTTTGCTTATCTCTAATAAAATTCCAAACTTCTTTAAGAACAAAATCACCATTATAAGAAAACTTAAAAAGAATTTGATCAAGTTTGTTAAAAGAAATGAGGATATTTCTTAAATTGTCCAAAAGAGAAACATGGATATAATTCTAAAGTTTACTTTCATTCCAATTATTATTAAGCCAAAAAGAGTTAACTTTGATAGCAGTAGTAGAGTGGGTAGATAAAAGGGTGTCAATGGAGCCATTGCCAGCCTAGTTGTCTTGCCAAAAGAAAGAAGTACCCGAATGAATACCCCAAGATATTAAAGATTCAGTAACCCATATAATGGAGCAAAGCCTTTTCCAAACTGGAGAGTCACCCACTTTATAAGCACAGATAAGAGGGTGTTTACCTTGGCAATATTTTTACATCATAAAATTATCCCAAAGGCTATTATTCTTTCTAAAATTCCACCATAGCTTATGATAGAAAGCGGTGATAGCTTCATGAATAGATTTGCAACCTAGAGCACCTTCACCCAAAGGACCATGACATTTAGGCCAAGATGTCCAATGCATTCTTTTGGTAGAGTTATTGGAGCCCCAAAAAAATTTATTAAGCAAGTGATTAATTTAATGAGGGTGGCATTAGTGGGGATAATAGTTTGAATCAAAGAAAGAGGCATTGAATTGAGAGTGCTTTTAATAGTGAGCATGCCACCAAAGGAAAGTAAATGGAATTCCCAAATGAAAATTTTATTTAAAATTTTTAATTAACTCACAAAGAGATGGTATCATTTTGGGCCTTTAAAGAGAGGAGCACCAATGTACTTTAGAGGTAAGTGTTGATGCTTAAAATTAGCAATATGATTTAATTGATTTTATTATTGGAGATATGAGAGGAAGTGATAAAATAGCTTTTGTTCTCATTGATAGAAAGGCTACTTTCTCTACAAAATTTATTTAGAAAATACTTGAGATGCTTGATATGATGAATAGAAGCATAGCAAAAAATAATGAAATCATCTACAATGCTTAAATGGAAAAAATGAAGACCACCAATAGTTTTGTAGTACATACTAGGATTGTTAAAGAATAAATCATAGATGCTCCTAGATAAGTACTCAACAATGATAATAAATAAAGGAGGAGATAAAGGATGCCCTTGTCTTAAGCCATGGAAAGAGAGAAAGAAACACAAGGCTTCCCTAAGAAAAATTGAAAACCAAGCATTATTAATACAATTTTAATAAAATAAATAAATTTATCAAAAACCCAAATAAATTTAATATGGAAAAGAAAGTCCAAGAAATGTTATCAAAGGCTTTGATAATATCTAATTTGAAAAGAATGTTTCCACCTAGTGTTGGCATCAAGATCATGAATTAATTCTTGTGCCAATAAAATATTATTAGAAATAGATCTCCCTCTCATAAAACTAGTTTGGTTAAGAAAGATAATTTTATTAAGTAATGGACTAAGCCTATTGGTTACAATTTTGGAAATCAACTATTGAAGAAGGTGCAAAGACTAATAGGTCTAAAATCACTCCAATAGTCCAAATTTTCTTTCTTAGGTATGAGAATGATAGAATTACTAGAAAAATATCTTGGAAAAGGATTACCATTAAAAAAATCAACCATAGCCTCAATCAAATCATTTTTAATGATAAACCAACATTTTTGAAAAAATTGAGTAGTGAAACCCTCCGAACTAGTAAAAAAAATCTATATTCATGCTATTAAGGACTTTAAAAATTTCATCTTCATTAGGCACGATGGTAAGAAAAATCATTACCATCATTTGTAATAATAGAAAGAATCTAATGTGATTTAGAAATAGCTTCATAAGAGAAACTCTTATTAAGAATATTTCTAAAGTAATTAATAATTGATTCCTTAATATCATTATTCTCTGTAATCCTAACACCATTGTCATCTTTAATTTTTTGAATATTATTTAAAGCTCTATTTTTATTAACTAAAACATGGAAATACTTAGTATTCCTATCACCATCCGCAATATGCTTACTAGCAGCTTTTTGGTGCAAGTAAGTCTCTTCCATATTTTGAAGTTAACAAGTTTGTCTTTCGCCTTAGTGAAGTCATTAATCTTAGAAGGATCAAACATAGCAGAGACTTCAAGATCATAAACCAATTTTTCCATATGTTTAATATTAGCAAAAAGCTTTTTAAAATAATGCTTGTTCCACCAACCAAAATTTTGTTCAAGTCTTTTAAGTTTAAACCAAAGTCTATTCATCCCCATAATCGAATTATCAGGATGTAAAGGGGATTTCCAATTATTAGCCACAACATCAAAAAAATCAATATACTGAATCCACATGTTCTGAAATCTAAAAGGAGAGGATTTATGTAATCTATTAGAATTATCTTTAATAAAAACCAAATGAGGAGCATGATCATACAAGGTTCTCTTAAATGATCAACAAAAGTAATAGGCATTGAGTAATCTAATGAGCATTAAAAAGAATCCAGTCCAACCTTTGCCAAAGTCTAGAGTTTTTCCAAGTATAATTAGAACCCTTAAATCCAATATCAATCAAATTACAATCAAGGATCATATTGGAAAAATCTTTCATAGAATGAATATTGTGAGAGCCACCACTTCATTTAGAAGAGAATAAAATAGTGTTGAAATCACCCACAAACCAAGGTTTGTTGATAGCAAAATTCCTCAAATTATCCCAAAGAAGATTTCTACTAGATCTATAACAAGATGCATAAACAAAAGAGCCCAAAACACAATAGTCACATAAGAGATTTGAGCATTGAGAACTTGTTAAAATCATCAATAATTGAAACCTCAATAAAATTATTCCAAAAACACCAAATCTTATTACTAACATTAGAGAAAAATTTATTGAAGCCGATCATTCTAGCAACATTGTTAATTTTATTAGCATGAATAAGAGGCTCCAGAACAATAAGTAAATAAATATTATGAATGCGACAAAGATTTCTAATATGATTACGAATAGAGGGTACCGATCCCTCTAACATTCCAAACAAGAAAATTAAACATAAGTAAAATAAATAGGGGCTAAGCAAAGGTTAATTAAGAGAGGTGTGAGAGGCCACGGTCTAGTGTTTTGGACAATTTTGGAGAGTAATTTTAACACTTTTTTTCTTTTAGCATGATAAGTTTGAAAACCATTTTCTTTTCCCTAGAGTCATCATCCAGTAAGATTTAGTAACATTGGTCACAAATTTAGAGAATTTTCTAAGTGTTTGGAGGAGAGTTCACCCTCTTCCAAATCCATATTAAGTTGAAAAGTAGGATTAACATGAATATCAAGATTAGAAATGAGAGATAGTGATGATTTAGAACCATTTAAAGCACAAGTAGTTAAATCTGGATCATAAATGTTTTTAGCATGCTTGACATCATTTCAATCCTCATTAAAAGCTTCATTTCCATCGATCAAAGCTGACATAAATCCAGAAATAGAATCAGGGGTAACAAAATCATCTTCAAAAAACTTTGAAAATTTGTTATTCTCTGCATTAGAAATATTTAAATTCAAACTAGGAAAAAAAGGTAAATCATCCTTCCCATTTTGAAAATCAGCCGAATCTATATCAACAGTAGGAGCCGGAACTTGTTCAACATGATTAACCCTGATATCCAAGGAATCAACCTTAATAACAACCTTCATACCATTCTTAGGATCCAAGGCCAATTTTTGAACAACAATAGGGATCGACTTATGGGTAAGAACAACATTCTCTTTAGGAGGATTTAATTTATTTAAGTGGGGATGGAAAATAAAACATTCTGAATTGTCATGACTATGAATTTTACAGTGGGCACAAAAAAATTGGAAGGTTCTCCAACTCAACCTTTGGGAATACCCGTATTTTTCAGATCCCATCCAAACTTCCTTAGGGTAATTTTTAGTTATGTATAATTCCATGAGGATCTGATCCATAGAAGGGTGAAATCGCTCGGTGGTCACTTGGTCGAGTTGTCCAACCAAATAAACCCTGACAAAAGCACATGATGGGTAACAAAATGAATGTGCATATTTGGAAGAGATAACACAGTGGACATTAGGAGATATCCATAATGTCAAAAGGGGTGACCACTTCAACAAATGCATTTGACAATTAAAGAAGAAATAAGAATGACACAAAAAAACATGTGAATAATCTAGATCGTTAGAAAGTTCAATCAGGATATACTGAGGTTCAATAAGGCCAACCAAGAAAGAACCCGTAAGCTTGAGATTATGGAAAAAAGTGGATCTTATTCAAATTCAGATGACACAATGCAAATTTATCGATAAGAGAAAATTCAAATGGTTTTGCCAATGTTTCAACAACCACATCAGAGCACATTATGGCTGACAAACCTCTAAAAGACATTGAAATGAGATTAACTGAATCAATAGAGGGAAAAGTCTTACCAGAGAGTTCTTCCTTAAAATATTTAGTATAAGAAGTAGCTTTAGGGTTGCAAGCCCCAAAGTGTTAGATTCCCTAGCCGAAGCATCCATAATCTGAGGTGGAGCCCAAGCAATAAAACCCACCCGAGCCATGGTTTTTCCAACTTTTTAATATCCACATCAGAGCACATTATGATTGACAAACCTCTAAAAGACATCAAAATGAGATTCAATCAATCAGAGGAGACATTTTACCAGAGAGTGCTTCCTTAAATGATTTAGTATAAGAAGCAGCATTAGGGTTGCCAAGCCCTAAAGTGTCAGATGCCCTAGTGAAAGCATCCATAATTTGAGGTGGAGCCCAAGCAATAGAACTCACTATAGCCATGGTCAATGATGAAGCATCACAAAAATGGCCAGATGCCATTCAAGCCTTTGAATTTGATCAAAACTAATGCCAAAGCAACAGAAATCCCCAGTCGGGGATGCGCCACCAAAAGGGATTCAAAATTGCCAAAGAATAAGAGAGAACGGGGGTTTGGGTTTAGGTTTAAAGGTTTAAAGTTTATGGTTTAGGGGTTTAGGTTTAGGGTTTAGGTTTAGGGTTTTATGGTTTAGGTTTATGTAGGTTTGGGGGGTTTACAATTTGATTTCGTGGTTTTAGGTATGGATTTAGGGTTATGGTTTTGTTATTATTTTATTTTATTTAGGGTTTATTTATTTATTTTTTAATTAAGTAAACTGGTGGGTATAGGTTTATTTAGTTTATTTTCAATTTATTTTAGTTGATATTTTTTTTTAGATTTAGGTTTATTTTTACTTTATATTTAGTTTAGTTTATCTATTTTAGGTTTATTTATTTTTGTTTAGGTATTTTATTTTAGTTTATTTTTTATTTTTAGGTTTAGGTTTAGGTTTTTATTTTATTTTTAGTTTATTTTATTTTTATTTTAGGTTTAGGTTTTATTTTATTTAGGTTTTTATTTTTTAGGTTTATTTTTTTTAGTTTATTTTAGGTTTTAATTTATTTTATTTTGGTTTTATTTTATTTTTATTTAGTTTATTTTAATTTAGGTTTAGGTTTATTTTTTTTATTTTTAGTTTAGTTTAGGTTTCATTTATTTTAGGTTCATGTTTTTTTTTTTGTTTTTAGGTTTAGTTAGATTTTATTTATTTTAGGTTTATTATTTTAGGTTAATGTTTTTATTTTATTTTATTTTAGGTTTATTTTATTATTTATTTTAGGTTTAGTTTTTTATTTAATTTTTATTTTTAGTTTAGTTTAGGTTTTATTTATTATATTTTAGTTTAGTTTTATTTTTTTATTTTATTTTATTTTAGTTTAGGTTTTATATTTATGTTTAGGTTTATTTTTAGTTTGTGTTTTTATTTTAATTCATTTTAGTTTAGGTTTTTTATATTTATTTATTTTTTACTTTTTTTAGTTTAGGTTTAGCTTTTAACATTTTTAGGTTTCGTGTTAGGGTTAGTTTAAGGTTTGGGGTTTAGGGTTTAGGTTGGGGTTTAGGTTTAGAGTTTAGGTTTAGGTCTTACTTTAGGGTTTTGGGATTTATGGTTTAGAGTTTTAGGGTTTAGTGTTTAGGGTTTAGGTTTTTGGTTTAGGGTTCAAGTTTTAGTTTTAAGATTTTTGGTTTTTTTTAACAAAGAACAAATTTAGATTCAACATTTCTTCTTTTTGATTTCATCAACCAAGTAACACACCAAGTTTTCTAAGACATAAGCGATGACATAGATAAAAAATGAGCACAAATAGAGCAAATCAAAAACTATATATAAGTAGAACCGTCTCTACTGTAAAGGCATAATTCCATAAGTGTAAGATACCCATTCTTCAATTTTTTGTAGTTCCTATCAAAACCAACCTCACGAGTAGCTTTTGATCCACCATATCACGATCTCTCTCTCCACCACCATGGATGTAACCTCCATCACTCCTCCCTCCATAACCAGGCTCTTACCACCACCTCATACACAGCACCTCAGATCCCCACCACCATGGTGAGCATCACACCTTCACACATGTAGATCTAGGGAGCTGGTTGAGTAATGTTCTTCTTGCCAAGGTTCGCCCATTCTTAGGGTTTAGTGTAGTTTAAGTTTATTAGGTTATAAGGTTTAGGGTTTAGGGTTAGGGTTTAGGGTTTAGGGTTTATGGTTTAGGGTTTAGGGTTTAAGGTTTTTTAGGGTTTAGGGTTTAGGGTTTAGGGATGTAGGTTTAAGGTTTAGGGTTTAGCATTTAGGGTTTATGGTTTTTTTTAAATTAAGTAAACCTGTTGGTTTAGGTTTATTTAGTTTATTTTTTTATTTATTTTGGTTTATTTTATATAGGTTTATTTTTTATTTAGTTTAGTTTATTTATTTTAAGTTTATTTATTTTTCTTTAGGTTTTTTATTTTATTCTATTTTTTAGGTTTAGGTTTAGTTTAGGTTTATTTTTTAGTACAATTTTATTTTTATTTTATTTTTTAAGTTTAGGTTTTTTTAAGTCCATGTTTAGGTTTTTATTTTATTTATTTAGGTTTAGTTTTTAGTTTTTATTTTAGGATTATTTCTAGGTTTTATTTTTTAGTTTAGGTTGAGGTTTATTTTTACTTTATTTTATTTTAATTAATTTAGATTTAGATTTAGATTTAGTTTATTTTAGGATTAGGTTTAGGTTTTATTTATTTTAGTTTAGTTTATTTTAGTTTAGGTTTAGTTTTATTTGATTTTGTTTATTTTATTTTTATTTTAGGTTTAGGTTTTTTTAGTTTAGGGTTTAGATTTTATTTTTTATTTTAAGGTTTATTTTTCAAGTTTAGGTTTTATTTTATTTTTATTTTATCTTATTTTAAGTTTATTTTATTTTTATTTTATGTTTAGTTTTTATTTATTTATGTTTTTTATTCTCAAGTTTATTTTATTTTTTTAGTTTTAGTTTTATTTATTTTATTTTAGTATATTTTATTTTATTTTTTGGTTGAGTTTAGTTTTTACTTTAGGTTTTCATTTCATTTTATTATTTTCTTTTATTTGGGTTTAATTTTATTTATTTATTTTATTTTTATATTTTATTTAGTTTTGGTTCAAGTTTTTAGGTTTTTAGGATTTAGGGTTTAGGGTTTAGAGTTTAAGGTTTGGGTTTTAGGGTTTAGGGTCTAGGGTTGTAGGTTCCACGATATAGGGTTTAGGGTTTAGGGTTTCAGTTTCAAGGTTCAGGGTTTAAGGTTTAGGGTTTAGGGTTTAGGGTTTAGGGTTTAGGGTTTTAGGATTTAGGGTTTAGAGGTTAGGACTAGTTTAGGGTATAAGATGAGTTCAGGGTTTAGGTTTTAGGGTTTAAGGCTTTTTAGGGTTTAGGGTTTAGGTTTAAGGGTCAGGGGTTAATTTTATAGTTTAGTGTTTAGGGTCTAGGGTTTAGGGTTTATAATTTAGGGTTTAGGGTTTAGGGTTTAGGTTTTTTTTAAAAAAAAAGTAAACCATTAGGTTTAGGTTTATTTAGTTTGTTTTTTATTTATTTGAGTTTTTATTCTTATTTAGGTTTATTTTTTTATTTAGTTTAGTTTATTTATTTTAGGTTTATTTATTTCAATTTAGGTTTTTTATTTTAGTTTATTTTTTAGGTTTAGGTTTATTTTTTTTACTTAAGTTTTATTTTTATTTTATTGTTTAGGTTTAGGTTTTCTTTTTTATTTTTAGGTTTAGGTTTAGCTTTTTATTTTATTTTTTTAGGTTTAGGTTTTATGTTTTTATTTTAGGTTTCTTTTTAGGTTTTATTTTTTTAGTTTAGGTTTAGATTTATTTTTAGGTTATTATATTTTATTTAGTTTAGGTTTAGGTTTAGGTTTAGTTTATTTTAGGTTTAGGTTTTATTTATTTTAGTTTAGTTTATTTTAGTTTAGGTTTAGGCTTATTTTATTTTTATTTTAGGTTTAGGTTTTTTTAAAATTTTTGTGGTTAAGTTTTATTTTTTATTTATTTCTAGGATTACTTTTTTAGGTTTAGGTTTTTATTTAGTTTTTATTTTATTGTATTCTTATTTTATGTTTAGTTTTTATTTCATTTAGGTTTTTTATTCTTAGGTTTATTTTTCCTTTTAGTTTAGTTTAGTTATCTTTTTATTTTATTTTAGTTTATTTTTACTTTTTATTTAATTTTATTTTTAGGTTTATGTTTAGGTTTTAGTTTAGGTTTTTATTTTATTTTATTTTTTAATTTTATTTAAGTTTAGGTTTATTTATTTATTTTATTATAAGGTTTTATTTAATTTAGGTTTAGGTTGTTAAGATTTTATGGTATAGGGTTTAGGGTTTAGGGTTTAGGGTTTAGGGTTTAGGGTTTTAGGCTTTAGGTTTTAGGGTTTAGGGTTTAAGGTTAAGGTTTAGGGTTTGGTGTTTAGGGTTTAGTGTTTAAGCTTTAGGGTTTTGGGTTTTGAGGGTTTAGGGTTTAGGGTTTAGGGTTTAGCTTTATTTAGTTTATTTAGTTTATTTTTTATTTATTTTAGTTTACTTTATTTTTTATTTTTATTTAGTTTATTTTTTTTATTTTAGTTTTATTCATTTTAGTTTATGTTTTTTATTTTAGTTTAGTTTTTAGGTTTAGGTTTAGTTTTAGGTTTCTATTTTAATTGAGTTTTATTTTTATTTTATTTTTTAGGTTTAGGTTTCATTTTTTAAAATTAGGTGATAGTTTAGGTTTTTATTTTATTTTTTTAGGTTTAGGTTTTAGGTTTTTATTTTAGGTTTATTTTTAGGTTTTGTTTTTTAGTGTATGTTTAGGTTTATTTTTAGTTTATTTTATTTTATTTAGTTTAGGTTTAGGTTTAGGTTTAGTTTATTTTAGGATTAGGTTTAGGTTTTATTTATTTTACTTTAGTTTATTTTAGTTTAGGTTTAGGTTTTTTTACTTTGTTTATTTTATTTTTATTTTAAGTTTAGGTATTTTTTTTAGTTTAGGGTTTAGGGTTTAGGGTTTAGGGATTAGGGTTAGGGTTTAGGGTTTAGGGTTTAGTGTTAGTTTTAGGGTTTAGGGTTTAGGTTTTGGGATTTTTTTCTTAAAAAAAATTAAGTAAACTAGTCGATCTAGGTTTATTTAATTTAATTTATTTTTTATTTTTATTTAGTTTATCATTTTTTATTTTTTATTTAGTTTAGTTTTCTTTTTTTTATTTAAGGTTTTTATTATTTTTTATTTAGGTTTAGGTTTTATTTATTTATTTTATTTTTAGGTTTTATTTAGTTTAGGTTTAGGTTTTTAGGTTTTTAGGGTTTAGGGTTTAGGGTTTAGAGTTTAGGTTTAGGGTTTAGGTTTTAGGGTTTTGGGTTTAGGATTTAGGGTTTAGTTTTAGGGTTTAGGGTTTTGGGTTTTAGGGCTTAGGGTTTAAGGTTTATGGTTTAGGGTTTCGAGTTTTAAGGATTTAGGGTTTAGGGTTTATGTTTTAGTTCTAGGGTTCAGGTTGTAGTTTAGGGTTTAGGGTTTTGGTTTTCTTTAAATAGAGAACAAGTTTAGATTCAACATTTCTTCTTTTTGATTTCATCAACCAAGTGACACACCAAGTTTTATAAGACACAAGCGATAGAGATAAAAAATGAGCTCGTGTAGAATAAATCAAAACCCTAGCTAGAACCATCTCTATGACACGTTCCATAAGTAGCGGTCGGTCGAGGTTCTTTAATTTATCCAATTCCCATCAGAACCACCACGGCCTCTTGAGTAGCAGGATCCACCAACATATCCTCGATCTCTCACCACCTACCACCACGTCACTCTTCCGCTCCATAACCACCCACTACTCCAACATCCAAATCCGGCACCTCCAAATCCCCACCACCACTACATATAGTCACCTCCTTTATTCCTCCACCACTAGGTTGAGCCTGGTTGATGGTGATGTTCTTGTCGTCAAGGTTCTGCCCATTCTTAGGGTTTATGTTTATTAGGTTTTAGGGTTTAGTTATATTTTTAATTTATTTAGTTACTTTAGGTTTAGGTTGAGGGTTCAGGGTTTAGGGTTAGGGTTTAGGCTTTAGGCTTTAGGGTTTAATGTTTAGGGTTTCAGGTTTTATGCCTTTAGGGTTTAGGGTTTAAGGTTAGGGTTTAGTGTTTTAGGGTTTAGGGTTTAGTTTAGTGAGGTTTTAGGGTTTAGGATTTTGATGGATTAGGGTTTAGGGTTTAGGGTTTACGATTTAGGGTTAGCTTAGGGTTTAGGTTTAGTTTAGGGTTTAGGGTTTTTTAGGGTTTAGGGTTTAGGGATTAGGGTTAGGGTTAGGGTTTAGGGTTTAGGGCTTAAGGTTAGTTTTGGACAATTTGGGAGGTTTAGGTTTAGGTTTATTTAATTAAACCTAAACCTACTAGTTTACTTAAAACCACTTGTAAATGGATTTATATTTCAACTAAATTAAAAAAATAATATAAATAAACTAAATAAAATTAAACTTATGAGTTTACTTAATTTAAAATTAAAAATAAAAAAATAAAGAAGAAACAACCCTAAACTAACCTAAACCCTAAACTTACCACCCTAAGCTCACCATAAACCACAAACCCTAAACCTTAAAACCCACAAACACAAACTCTAAACTCACAAACCTAAAAACTTAAACTTAAATAAAACCTAAAAAAATAACCTAAACCTAAATTAGATAAAATAAAAATAAAATATAAACTAAACAAAACCTAAAACCTAAACCTAAGTAAAATAAAATAAAGAAAATAAAATGAAAATAAAACTAAAGTAAAATAAATAAAACTCATGCTAAACAAAATAAAAATAACCTAAAATAAAAAACCTAAATAAAATAAAATCAAAAGTAAAATAAAATAAAATAAACCTAAAATAGAATGGGATAAAAACTAAAAAACCGAAACTTAAAATAAACCATAAAGAAAAAATAAATAAAAATAAAATGTAAACCCTAATGTAAAAAAAAAATACCCAAACCTAAAATAAATAAAATAAAATAAACTAACCCTAAAATAAAATAAACTAAATTAAAATAAAGAAACCTAAACTAAACCTAAACACTAAACAAAATAAAATAAAATAAACTAAAAGTAAATCTAAACCAACTAAAATACAACTTAAAAATAAATCTAAAACCAAACTAAACAAATAAAATAAAATCTAAACCTAAACCTAAAATAAAATAAAACTTAAACTAAAATAAAATAACATTAAAACTAAACTAAAAATAAACATAAACCTAAACCAAACCTAAAAATAAATGAAAACCATAAATAAATAAAATAAATAAACTAAATAAATAAAAAATAAAATAAAATTCAAAATTAAAGAAACTAAATAAACTAAATGGCTAAACCGTTGGTTTGATTTAAAAAAAACTAAACCCTAAACCCTACTAAACCCTACCCTAAACCCTACATAAAATAAAATAAAAAAAAACCCTAAACTACACTTAAACCCTAAACACTAAACTACACCTAAACCTAAACTGAACTCTAAACATAAGCCTAAATCTAAACAAAACTAAATAAAATATAACCTAAACTAAATAAATAAAATAAATAAACATAAATTAAATTAAATTAAATAAAATAAAATAAAATAAATATAAACTAAATAAAATAAATGAAACTAAATAAACCTAAACCTAAAAAAAAAAATAAAATAAACTAAACGAACAAATCCAAACCAAACTAACATAAACCAAGACTAAAAACTAAATAAACTAAAATAAAAAAAATAAATTAAACTAAATAAACCAAAATAAACCTAAAACTAAAATAAAATAAACTAAACTAAATAAACTAAATAAATTAAAACTAAACTAAATAAATAAACCTAACTAGAAATAAACTAAATAAATAAACAAACTAAACTAAACTAAACTACATAAACCTAAACCTACGTAAAACCTAAACTAAAACTAAACATAAATAAGTAAAATAAACTAAAATAAAATAAACTAAACCTAAAATAAATGAAGAAACCCCAAAAAAACTAAACTAAACTAAACTAAAATAAAATAAACTAAATAAATAAACTAAACTAAATAAACTAAATAAAATAAAATAAGAATAAATCTGAACTTAAACCAAAACTAAATAAATAAACTTAAATTAAAATAAAAAATAAACCTAAACCTAAACCAATAATAAAAACCTAAACTTAAACTAAACCTAACCTAAAAATAAAATAATACCTAAACCTAAATAAACCCCAAACTGAAACTAAAATAAACATGAACTAAACTAAAAAATAAAATAATATAAACTAAAATAAAAAACCTAAACTAAATAAACTTGAACCTAAATAAAACCTAAATTAAAAAACTATACCTAAACTTAAATTTATTGACCTAAACTAAAATAAAACCTAAATCTAAAACTAAAGCAAGCACCATAATAAACCTAAACTAAATTAAAATAAACTAAACTAAATAAAACCTAAAAAATAAACCTAAACCAAACATAAACATAAAATAAACTAAAATAAAATAAAATAAACCTAAACCTAAATAAACTAGACTAAACTAAACAAAATAAATAAAATAAAACTAAACCAAAATAAACTAAATAAAACTTAAAACCTTAAGATAAATAAATAAACTTCACTTAAATAAACCTAAACCTAAAACTAAAATAAAATAAACTAAATTAAATTAAATAAAACTAAAACCATACTAAAATAAAAAAACTCAATTAATAAATTAAATTAAATTAAAAAAACTAAACTAAATAAATAAATCTAAACCTAAATAAAAAATAAAATAAAACTTAAACTAAACTAAAATAACCTATAAACCTGGACTATAAAATCTAAACCTAAACCTAAACTTAAACTAAACTAAATAAGCTAAAAACTAAATAAACTAAACTTAAATTGACTAAACTAAAATAAATAAAATAAACTAAAAAATAATAAACTAAATAAGCAAACTAAATAAATAAACCTAAACATAAACTAAAAATAAATAAAATAAACTAAATAAACCTAAACTAAAATAAACTAAACTAAATAAACCAAAACAAACATAAACAAAATAAAATAAACTAATCAAATAAATAAACTAAAATAAAATATCTGTGAACCTAAACCTAAACTAAATAAATAAAATAAAATATTATATAAATAAATAAACCTAAACTAAATAAAATAAACCTAAACTAAACTAAAATAAAACTAAATATAAAAAAATAAACTTAGCGTAACTAAACTAAAACCTAAACTTAAATAAACCCTAAACTTAAATAAATGAAATGAACTAAATTAAAATAAATGTAAACTTAAACCTAAAATATATAAAATAAATAAACCTAAACCTAAACCTAAATAAAACTAAAATAAAGAAATAAACTAAACCTAAACTTAAAATAATCTAAATGGACCTAAAATAAATAAACTAAAACTAAATAAACTAAACCAAATAAACTAAAATAAACTAAATTAAATAAAAATAATAAATAAACATAAAATAAACCTAAACCAAATAAATATAAAATAAATGGACTAAACCTAAATAAAATAAACCTAAACTAAATAAAACAAATAAACTAAATAAACATAAACCTAAACTTAAATATAACCTAAAATAACCCTAAAACCTAAAATAAACTAAACCTAAACTAAATAAACTTAATAAACTAAACTAAAATAAACATAAACTAAAATAAAATAAAATATAACAAACTCAAATAAATAAACCAAAACTAAATAAAATAAACCTAAACTAAAGACCTAAATAAATAAAATAAACTAAACCTAAACTTAAATGAATAAACTAAAATTAAACTAAACTAAACATAAAATAAAAATAAACCTAAATTAAACTAAACTAAATAAACTTAAACCTAAATAAACCTAAACCAAATAAACAAACCAAAACCAAAATATAAAAAAATTTAAAAATTTAAATTAATAAATAAAATAAACCTAAACTTAAATAAAGGAAACTAAATAAAATAAAATAAAACTAAACTAAATAAATAATAAAATTTAAAACCTAAAGTAAAATAAATAAATAATCTAAACTAAATTAACAAAACCTAAACTTAAACATAAACCTTAAAATAAACTAAATTAAACTAAATTAAACTAAATAAAACCTAAACATAAAACTAAATAAAATAAATACACTAAACTAAATAAAATAAACATAAAATTAAAGTTAAACCTAAACTAAATCAAAATCTAAACCTATAAACCAAAACTAAACTAAACCTAAACCTAAATTGGTAAAATAAATAAAAATCTAAATAAACTAAACTAAACTTAAACCTAAACTAACTAAATAAAAATAAAATAACCTAATCTAGAAATAAACTAAATAAACAAACTAAATAAATAAACTAAACTAAAACTAAAATAAACTAAAATAAAATAAACTTAATAAATAAATAAACTAAACTAAACAACTAAAATAATAAATAAACTAAAAACCTAAACCTAAATAAACCTAAACCCAAAATAAATGAATAAAAATAAAATAAATAAACTAGATAAAATAAACTTAAACTAAAAACCTAAACTAAATAAAATAAAATAAAATAGATAAATAAATAAAATAAATAAACCTACAACTAAAATGAAAAACAACTAAAATAAAATAAATAAAACAAACTAAACTAAATAAACCAAAAAATAAACCTAAAAACTAAACTTTAAATATAAATAAACCTAAACTAAATTAAATAAACCTAAATGAAAATAAACTAAACTAAATAAAACCTAAATAAACTTAAAAACCTACACTTAAAACCAAACTAAAATAAAATAAACTAAAACTAAATAAAATAAAATAAAAAAACCTAAAATGAACCTACCTAAATAAAATATAAACTAAACTAAAATAAAAATAAACCTACTAAGCTAAAAAATAAATAAGTAAATAAACTAAATAAATCTAGTAAATAAACCTAAAACTTAAAATAAACCTAAAAAGAAAACTTATAAACTAAATGATCTAAATATAAATAAACTAAAAATAAAAACTATATAAATAAATAAACTAAATCATAAATAAACCTAAATAAATAAACCTAAAATAAAATAAACCTACACTAAAATAAACCAAATAAAATAAAATAAATAAACTAAATAAACTAAATAAAATAAACTAAACAAACTTATAAAACCTAAATAAACTAAAATAAAATAAAATAAATAAACTAAACTAAAACCAAAAATAAATAAAATAAACTAAACTAAACTAAACTTAAATAAAGAAACTAAAAAAATAGCATAAATGTAAATAAACTAGCCAAACTAAAATAAATTAAAATAACCTAAAATAACCCTAAAAACCTAAAATAAACAATAAAATAAATAAAATAAACCTAAATAAACTAAACAAATAATGACTTAAACCTAAATCTAAATAAAATAATATAAACTAAATAAAATAAACTTAAATCTAAACTAAACTATAATAAATAAAATAAATAAAATAAACCTAAACTAAATAAAATAAACCTAAAATAAACTAAAATAAATAAACCTAAACTAAACTAAAAACCATAACTAAATAATAAAAATAATAAATAATAAACCTAAAATAATGACCTAAACTAAATAAATAAAATAAACCTAAATAAAACTAAATAAACTACCAAATAAATAAACTAAATAAAATACTAAACCTAAAATAAAATAAATAAAACTAAACTAAAATAAATAAATAATAAATAAAATAAATAAAATAATAAACTAAATAAAAATAAACTAAAAATAATAACTAAACTAAAATAAATAAATCAAGCTAAACTACTATTAAACCTAAACTAAATAAAACTAATACTACTAAATAAAAAATAATGACTATAAAATATGACCCTAGGCTTAAACTACTAAATAAAATAAACTAAAATACAAAATAACTAATGACTAAACCTAACTAAATAAAACTAAACTATACTAGATAAATAAATAATAAACTGAGCCTTAAACTTAATAACCTACTAACTATAAATAAATACTAAAATAAATAAATAACTAATAACTAAACTATATGACCTAAATAAATAAACCTAAATAAAATAAACTGAGCATATAAAACTAAAAATAACTACTAAATAATAAAAATAAAAATAAAACTACTATAAAATAAAATAAACTAAACTAAAAAACTAAACTAAAATAAACTAAATAAAATATCACTAAATAAAATATTAAATAAATAAATAAACCAAAATCTAATAAAATAAACCTAAAATAAATGAGCTAAACTAAATAAATAAACTAAAGATAAAATAAAATAAATAAACTAAACTTACTAAATAAACTAAAAATAAATAAACTAAATAAAATAAAATAAAATAATAAACTAAACTAAATAAATAAATAAACTAAAATAAAAAAAGAAAATAAATAAAATAAAATAAAATAAAAATAAAACTAAATAAATAAACACTAAAATAAACTAAAAGAGCTAAAATAAACCAAATAAATATAAACAAAAAAATAAACTAAATAAATAAAATCTAAAATATAAAAAATAAACTAAATAAATAAACTAAATAAATAAACTAAACTAAATCAATAAAATATAAAATAAATAAACTTAAAACCTAAACTAAAATAAACCTAAATCTATAAACTAAATAAATAAATACTAAAATAAACTAAATACTAAAATAAATATAAACTGAACTTACTAAACTAAATAAAACCTAAAAATACTAAATAAAATAAATTAAAAACATAACCAAAAATAAATAAATGAACTAAAACTAAACTAAAAAATAAACCTAAAATCCTATAAAGCCTAGGCTAAACTACTCCCTAAATAAATAAATGACTAAATAAAATCTAAAACTACTAAAATAAACTAAAGATTAAAAACTAAACCAAAATAAATAAACCTAAAATAAAAAGTAAATCTAAAATAAATAGATTAAATAAATAAAACTAAAATAAACTAAACTAAAACTAAAATAAATAAAAATAAACTAAAAAATAAATACTAAACTAAATAAACTAAATAAATAAAATAAATTAAAATTAAAAAATAAAACTAAAATAAACATAAAATAATAAATAAAACTAAAAAAAAAAATAAACTAAATAAAACCAACCTAAAATAAAATAAAATAAACTAAATAAAAAAAATAATAAACTAAACAAAATAAACAAAAACTAAAACTTCTAAGCTAAAATAAAACTAAATAAACCTATAAACCTAAACCCAAAATAAACTAAAACTAAATAAATATAAAATAAATAAAACTGACTAAAATAAAATAAACACTAAACTAAATAAAATAAAAATAAAAAAATAAAATAAACTAAAATAAATAAACTATAAAATAAACTAAACTAAATAAACATAATAAAAAAACTTAAACTATAAACTAAAATAAAAAATAATAATAATAAATAAATAAAAATAATAAACTAAACTAAAATAAATTAAATATATATAAATAAAAATAAACAAAAAAATAAACATAAAATATAAACTAAACAAAAATACTAAATAAATAAATAAAATAAAATAAACTTAAAAAGACCCTAAACTAAAATAAAATAAAACTAAATAAAAATAAATAAAACTAAACTAAACCAAAATAAAATAAATAAATAAAATAAAATAAATAAATAAACTAATAAATAATCCTAAACTAAACCTAAAACTAAATAAATAAATAAATAAATAAAAATAAATAAACCTAAACTAAATAAAATTTAAAGTAAAAAACTTAAAAAAATAAATTAAATTAAAAAAAAAAAATAACTAAATAAAAAATAAACCTAAATAAATAAATAAACTAAATAAAATGAACTAATAAAATAAAATAAATAAACTAAAATAAAATAAAATAAACTAAAACTAAAAATAAAAAAAACTAAATAAAATAAACTGAGCTAAACTATTAAAACTACTAATAAAAAAAATGAACTAAATAAAAAACTAAAAATAAACCTACTAAATACTAATAAAAAAAAGATAAATAAAATAACTAAACTTAAACTAAATAAAATAAACTAAAAAATAAACTAAATAACCTAAAATAAAATAAAAAATAAAAATAAACAAATTAAAACCTAAACTGACTAAAATAAACTAGAGCTAAATAAAATAAATAAACTAAACTAAACTAAAATAAAATAGTAAAATAAAATGAAAATAAAAGTAAAAATAAAAATAAAACTTAAACATATAAAAAATAACTTAAATAAATAATAAAATAAAACAATAAACTTACTGAAGTAAACTAAAATAAAACCTAAAAATAAATAAACTAAATAAAAGATAAAATAAAATAAAACTAAAATAAAAAATAAATAAATAGTAAACTAAATAAAAAAATAAAAAAAATAAACTAAAACTAAACTATTTAAAAAAATAAACTAAACCTAAAAAATAAGATAAACCTAGAAAAATAAAATAAAACCAAAAGTCTGAGCCTAATCTAAATAAAAATAATAATAAAATAAAACCTAAATGACTAAAGATAAAATACTAATGAAACTAAAAAAAAAATGCCCTAAATAAATAAACTAGGCTAATGAAAAACTGATCTAAAAAAAAATAAGCCCAAACTTAAATAAATAATAGGCTAAAATAAGACTGAGCCAGGCTCTACCGCTGATAACCTAAATCTCCCTAGCCACTAAACTGAGCCCTAAGCTAAGAGACCTAAATAACTATAAAAACTGAGCCCAAACTAAAAAATAGCCCTAAAAACTGAGCCCTAAATAAAAAAATAAAATATTAAAACTAAACCAAATAAAATAAAATAAAATAAAATAAAACTAAATAAAATGAGCATAAACTAGCTAATAAACTAAAATAAAACAAAAATAAATAAAATAATAAAAAATGAACTAAGTAAAAAAAATTAATAAAAAATAAAACTAAATAAAATAAAACTAAAGTAAAATAAAAATAAAATAAAAAAATAAAAGAAATAAAATAAAACAAATAAAATAAACTAAAAATAAACAAATAAACCAAAAATAAATTAAAACTTAAACTAAAATATAAATAAAAATAAATAATAAAATAATAAACATAAACTAAACTAAATAAATAAATAAAAACTAAACTAAAATAAATAAACTAAAATAAAAAAAATAAAATAATAAATAAACTAAACTAAAATAAAAGAAATAAAATAAAAACTTAAAAATAAACTAAATAAATAAAATAAACTAAACTAAAAATAAAATAAAAGAAATAAAACAAAAAAATAAACATAAACCAAAAATAAACTAAAATAAACTAAAAATAAAATAAAATAATAAATAATAAAATAAAATTAAACAAAAAATAAAACAAACTAAAATAATTAAAATTAAAATAAAAAAATAAAATAAATAAATAAATTAAAATAAACTTAAATAAACTTTTAAAATTAAAAAAACTAACCTAAATAAATAAATAAATAAAATAAAATAATGAGCTAAAAAAAAATAATAAACTAAATAAACTAAATAAATAAACTATAAAAAATAAATAAACTGAGCTAAAATGAATATAAATAAATAACTAAATAAACTAATAAAAAACCACTAAATAAATAAACTAATAAATAAAATAAACCTAACTAAACTAAAACCCAAAAAAAAAATAAACTAAATAAATAACTAATAAAATAAATAAAATAAAACCTAAATAAAATAAAATAAAATAAAATAAAACTAAATAAACTAAAATAAAATAAATAAATAAACTAAAATAAAATAAATAAAACATAAATAAACTAAAATAAAATAAACTAATAAAAACACAAATAAAATAAACTTAACTTAAATAAATAAATAAACTAAATTAAATAAAAATAAAATAAAATAAAACTAAACTAAAATAATAAAACCTAAATATAATAAAATAAACTTAAAATAAAATAAATATAATAAAAAACCTAAAATAAAATAAAATAAATAAAATATAAACTTAATAAACTAAAATATATAAAATAAAATAAAATAAAAAAAATAAAAATAAAATAAACCTAAAATAGATAAAAATAAACCTAAAAATAAATAAAACCTAAAATAAATAAAAATAAAAATAAAACCTAAAAACACAAATAAAAAACTAAAATAAAGATAAAAGAAACTAAAATAAATAAAAATAAAGATAAAAAATAATAAATAAAAATAAACTAAAATAAAACTAGTAAAATAAAACTTAAAAATAAAATAAATATAAAAATAAAATAAAATAAATAAAACTAAATAAACCTAATAGCTTAATAAAAAAAAATAAAATAAATAACTAAACTATAAAAAATAAACTATACCTGACCCTAGATAACTAAATACCTGGCTAAACTCCACTAATGACTCTAGGCCACTGGCTGAAAATGGGCTAAAAATGATAAACTGGCTGGGCCACTAAAACCACTGAGCCTAAACATGAGCCCTATGACCCTGGGCTGGGCTCTAGCCACTGAGCCCAGGCTGAGCCACTGGGCCATGGGCCACTGAGCAATACTGAAACTGAGCCACACTGAATGACCCCAGGCCAAAATGAGCCCACTAGATGACACCCTGGCCTATGAACTAGGCCACTGGGCTGGCCACTGGCTCTGAATACTGGCCCAGGCCACTGATAACCAGCCACAGGCCAGGCTGAGAGCTGAGAAGCCTAAAGCCACTGAGCCACTGGCAGCTGAGGCCACAGGCCACTGGCTGAAGATCTTAGGCCAGCCACTAAGCCACTGAGCCCTACTGGGCCCCAGGCCTGGGCCACTGAGCCCTAAAATGACCCAAAGATAAACAAAATAGATGAACTGAGCCAGATAAGATTAAAATAAAATAAAATAACTGACTAAAATCTACATACTATAAACTAAATAAACTAAATTAAATAAAATAATAAAAAAACTAAACTAAAATAAAAAAAAATAAAACTAAATAAAATAAAATAAAATATAAAAATAAAATAAAATAAAAGAAATAAAATAAACTAAACCTAAAAAATAAAACATAAAATAACAAAAATAAATAAAAGAAAAAAAACCTAAAATAAATAAAAAACTAAACTCAAATAAAAAGATAAAATGATAAAACTAAAATTAAATAAAACCTAAACTAAACCTAAAATAAACTAACTAAACCCAAAAATAAAAAAAATAAATTTAAAATAAACCTAAACTAAACATAAAATAAAACCTAAAAATAAAAAAAAACTAAATAAATAAAATGACATAAAACTAAAAAAATAAAAATAAAACAAAGTAAAAAATAAACATAACCAAACTACTGTAAAAATAAACTAAAATAAACTTATAGATCAATACTAAAATAAAATAAAATAAACTAAAGAAATAAAAAAAAAACAAATAAAATAAAATAATTAAAATAAATAATAAAATATAAATGGCTAACAATAATGGTTTATGGTTTTTTTTTAAAATAAAGAATACCCTAGGCCCATCTGAGCCTATCTTGAGCCCTGATCCACCCAGACCCTAATGACACCAGGCCCACCTGGGCCACAAGAGCCCCACTGAAAACTGACAGCCACAGCCCTAGAGGAAGCCAAAAGCCTGAGACTGAAAAGACCAAAACTAGGCCACAATTATGCCACTGATACCAGGCCAGGCCTGCAACCCAGGCTGAGCTGACCAGACATGAGCTGAAAGCCACTGAGCCTGGGCTAAACAGGCCACTGAGCCTGACCCTGAGCCCAGACCACAAACTAGGCCCAAGGCCTGACCCTAGGCAAACCCCAAAAGCTAAAACCTAAGCTAAAGATAAATAAAATAAAATAAATAAAGCTTAAACATAGATAAAATAAAAAAATAAAATAAAATAACTTAAAATAAAAACTAAAGCTTAAATAATTAAAATAATATTAAGATTAAAATTAAACTAAAATAAAATAAATAAACATAAAATAAACTAAAAATAAAATAAAAAATTAAAACTAAATAAAATAAAAACTTAATAAAAAATAAAATAAAATAAAACTAAATTAAATAAACCAAAATAAAATAAAAAAATAAAACCTAAACTAAACTTAAATAAAATACCTAAATAATAATAAAATAAACCTTAAAATAAAATAAAATAAATTAAAGATAAATAAACTAAACCTCAAAATAAAATAATAAATAAAATAAACCCTAAACTAAAAAAAACCTAAAATAAATAAAATAAAACCTAAACCTAAAAATAAAATAAAACTAAATGTAAACTAAAAATAAAATAAAACCTAAACATAAAAAATAAATAAAATAAACCTAAACTATAAAATAAACCTAAAAAAATAAAAATAAAATAAAATAAAAAATAACCTAAAAAAAAAAAAAAAACTAACTGAGCTAAAATAAAAAAAACTAAAAATAAAACAATATAAAAAAATAATAAATGCTAAAAATAAACAAAACTATAATAAATAAACTTAAAATAAATAAACTAAATAAAATAAAAATACTAAAAAACTAAATAAATAATTTGGGTTTGTAATTTTAAAAACTAAACAAAACAAAAAAAACAAACTAACCTGGCCTGACCACAACCTAAACACAACCACAAATCTAAACTCAAAGAATAGACCTAAAAACACTGGCCAAACCACTAAACTAAACTATAAACCAAAGCTATACCTTGAACCACAAACCTAACCAAAACCTAATACTAAACTAAAACTAAAATATTAAAAAATAAACTTAAAAAACTAAACCAAAAACTTAAACCTAAACCTAAAACTAAGAATGGGCACCTTGGCACAGAACATCACCATTAGCAGCTTGGTCTAGATCAGTGGTGGAGGAGGCAAAAGGGTGGCGGTTATCAGTGGTGGTGGGGATCTGGAGGTGTTGGTGGATATGAGGTGGTGGTGGCTGTGGTTATGGATGTAGGAGAGGATGGAGGTTATAGCCATGGTGGTGGCGGAGGGATATGATGGTGGATCCCTACTCGAGAGGCGTGGTTTTGATGGGAGAAAGCGAAGAAGGTTTGATCGATCTTGCTTATGGAACTATCTTTATAAAGATGGTTCTAGTTATTTAGGGTTTTTAATTGGCTCTATGCGTGCTCAGTTTTATCTATGTTATCGCTTGTGTCTTTGAGAACTTGGTGTGTTACTTGGTTGATGAAATAAAAAAAAAGAAATGTTGAATATGAATTTATTCTCTATTAAAAAAACCAAAAACCCTAAACCATTAACTAAAACCTGAACCCTAAACCTAAAACGAACCTAAACCTAAACCTATAAATTAAAAAATTAAAAATAAAAAAACCCAACCTAAATCTAAACCCAAAAAATAACCTAAACCTTAAACCAAAACTAAACTGAACAAACCATAAACCAAAACCCACTAAAACCTACTAAACCCTACCAAACCCTAAAAAAACCAATAAAAATTAAAAATAATAACTAATAAATAATAAACTAAAATAAAACTAATGATATAAAAAAAAACTAATAAATATAAACTAAATAACAAATAATAACTAAAAATAATAAACTAATAATAATAAACTAAATAAAATAAAACATAAAAAACATATACAAAAAAAATAACTAATTAAATAAATAAACTAATAAAATTAAAAACTAAACTAAACTAATAACTAAAACTAAACTAATAAACTAAACCATAATAAATAAACTAAACTAATAATAAATATAATAAACAAAAACATAACATAAATAAATAAATAATAAACCCAAATAAAAAATAAAACTAATAAATAAAATAATAAATAACTAATAAATAACTAATAATAAATAACTAACTAATAATTAAAACTAAAATAAATAAACTAATAAACTAACTAAACTAATAATAAATACTAAATTAATAATAATTAAAATAATAAAATTTAAAAAAAAAACTAATAAAATAAAACTAAAATAAATAATAAATAACACAAAACTAATAAATAATTAATACTAAACAAATAAATAATACTAATAATAAAATAAAAACTAACTAATAATAAATAAACATAAAATAAACTAACTAAATAATAAATAAACTAATAAACTAATAATAATAAACTAACAAAATTAAAACTAATAACTAATAATAATAAATAAATAAACTATAACATAAATAATAAATAAAATAATAATAAAACTTAATATAAAAACTAAACTAAACTAATAATAATAATAATAAACTAAATAATAAATATAAAACTAATAAACTAAACCTAAATTAGCTAAAATAATAAATAATATAATAAATAAAACTAACTAATAAAACTAATAATAAAACTAATAATAATAAACTAATAATATAAAAATATATAATTAATAATTAAACTAACTAAAATTAATAAAGTTATAATAATATTAACTAAAACTAATAATAATTATTATTATAATAATGATAATAATAATAATAATAATAATAATAATAATAATAATAATAATAATAATAATATAATATATATAAACTAAACCTAAACCCCTAAACTAAAATTAATAAAACTAATAATAATAAATTAATAATAAAAAAGTAAAGTAAAATAACTAATAAGTAAACTAATTCAGCTAATAATAATAAAATAAAAACTAAAATTAATAAACTAATAATAAAACTAAACTAACAATAATAATAAAACTAATAAAAATCAATAATAATAAAACTTGTTATAATAAAAACTAAAACTAATAATAAACTAAATACAATTAATAATAAATAACTAATAATATAAAACTAATATCTAATAAACTAATAAACTAATAAACAAACAAACTAAAAAAAACTAATAATAAAACTAAATATTAATAAAATAAACCTAACAATAAAATAATAAACATTAAAACTAAATAGTAATAATAAAATAACTAATAATAAATAATTAAATAACTAACTAAACTAAAACTAAACTAATACCATAAAACTACTAATAAATAATCATAATATTAAACTAATAAAAATAACTAATAATAAATAATAATAAAACTATAAAAAAAAAATAAATAATAACTAACTAATAATAAATTAATAACTAATAAAATAAAATGAAACTAATAATAATAAAATAGTAATAATAAAAAATAATAAATAATAATAATATAATAAAATAATAATAAAAAATAATAATAATAATAATAATAATAATAATAATAATATAATAATAATAATAATAATAATAATAATAATAACTAACCAAATTAAAACTAATAATAATAAAATAAATAATAAAACTAATAAAATAAAATAAACTAAAAAAAACTAAATAAATAAACTAAAATAATAATAATAAATAATAATAATAAACATAAACTAATAATAATAATAAACCATAAAAAACTAAAATAAAACTAATAATAATAAATAACTAACTAATAATAATAATAATAAATAATAAATAACTAATAATAACTAATAAAAAATAAACCATAAAATAAACTAAAACTAATAATAATAAACTAATAACTAAACCCATATAACTAATAATAAAACTAAACTAATAAATAATAAATAATAACAAAGTAAACTAAATGAATAAATAACTAAATAATAACTAAACTAATTAATAATAACTAATAAATAAACTAAAACAAACCAAAACCCAATAAACAAACTAACTAAATAACTAATAAACTAAACTAAACTAATAACCTAAATAATAATAACTAAAACTAAAACTACAAAACTAAACTAATAAAACTATAACTAAAACTAACAAAACATTAAACTAATAACTAATAATAATAAAACTAATAAAACCTAATAATAACTAATAAACCTAAAAACCTAAAAACTAAAACTAAACCATTATTGGGTGATTTGATTCTCATCTTGGTGAGTTTTTGAGTGCTTTATCTCTTAGATTCTCTATAGATTGTTAGCCGGCTCGACACGTTCTTATGATGACTCATGGTGTTGACTTCTTCAAATCCATGGGGTAAATCCCATGTGTCGATGGATCCCGCTAGGGCATCCGATTTTTTGGGTAATCCTACCTCTAAATTACCTACTATTACTAAATCTTTCAAAAGGCTTTTGGTGGTAAGAATTCCTCCACGAGACTCCTTTGAATTTTCTTCATATGACTTTTAAAAGTACTCAAAATTATGATTTTTTAGTTGAGGATATTGAAAGATTTGAGCCTTTTGCTTTTTTTTATTATAAAGTTTTCATTTAAATGACCAAAGAAAGAAGATATTCATTCTTTTTTTCATAGCTTAAATTTATGGTTCTTCTTTTCTATTGGGTGATTGATCAAGGCATGTTGATTAAACTTTCTAATGACCTTTATTATAAAGATTTTTTTCTAGGTGTTCTTACTATGTTTTTATTTGTCAAATGTGTATTCTGAAGTGGATGCCTATGTTTGATGTTAATGAAGAGTCTCCTATTTTTCCCATTTGGATTTCTATACCTAACTTGTGGATTCATCTATTTAATCATCAAATTCTTTTTTTATTGGGTTGATTTTTTGGACCTTTGCAAGTTGATGAAGCAACAACTTCTTCTAGATTATGTTGCTAGAATTCTTGTAGAGATTGATATTACTAAAAAATACACGAAAATTTGGTTGGGTTCAAAAAATGCGATTATTTTTTAGAAAGTTGTTTTGAGAACTTTCCCATTTTTATAATCATTGTAAGATTTGTGGATGAGTGGCTTTACTTTTAGAGATAAAATGTGAAATAATAGTATGTTGAAAAAGTTGGAGTAGCTCAGGTGAGATTAGAGAGAGTCACCTTAGATGGTTTGTCCACATAAGTGTCGGTCGTCGATGACGGTTAGGAGAGTAGATGCATTAGATTTGCCTTATGTTAAGAAAGGTAGAGGTAGACCTAAAAGACTTGGTTAAGATGTATAAAAGATGATATACTTGAATTAAATGAGAATTTGACACATAATAGACATAATGAGAAAGGATTCATGTAGTTGACCCACTTAGTGGGATAAAGGCTTATTCTTGTTGTTGTGGTAAGATTCATGGGCATGAAATTTATGAATGCTTTATTGGTCATCCCTCTCTTAGGAAGAAAATCACCGGTAAGAATTCAATTGTTAAAAAAATTGATGATCCTCTCAAGTTGGATAAAAGAAAAATCTTTTTCAAAATTTTGATGTTTTGCAAAACCATTTGAATCTTCGAAAACATTTTTTATTAATGATTTGTCTAATGGAAGGTAATTTTGATGTTTTTGAAAGGTTTTAACTAATAATCACACTCTAAGTGTTTCTTTTTGGTGATTACTAAAGGGAAGACTTTAGAGGATGTGGTTAATGATTAATGGTTTGGATGTTGTGCATAAGTCCTTTCATGATGATGGTTTGAATATTATTGATGCTAACACCATTTCTTCCAATCAATTGGATGTTGTTTCTCTTTCTCCTATGTCTACTTTAGATCATGGGAAAGAGACTATTTCTTTACCTTTGTTGATTGAGAATGGTGGTGAAAAGAATGTTCTTATTTTTTATATTTTAACTTCTAGTCTTGACAATCTTGTTAATATTGGTGATCCTTCTTTTAAAAAATAAGATTTAGATACTTGTGATAATTATGCCCCTCCTCGCTTGCTGATGGATACTCGTTCAAAAGCTTCTTCGAAATAATATCTCTTGTCCATGGGAGGTTTTTGCTTTTAGTTTGTTTTTTCTTTGTTCTTTGAGATTTTGCTATTTGTTTTCTTGCTAATTAGAGTATTGGCTTCTTGGCTAATTTTCCTCCTTCTGGCTTGGTGTTTATGGCTTTTTGTTTGCTGGGGGGTTTTTTTTTGGGTACCCTTTAAGTGGTTGGTTTTGTGCTGGTGTCTTTGTTCTTGTTGGCTTACCTTTTTTTGGTTGGTGCTTTTGCTCTCTTTGTTGGTGGTAGGTTGTGCTCCTTAGCATGTGGTTTGCCCATTGGTTGGTTATTTCTCTAGCTATTTATTTTTTTCTTTTGCTGGCCTTCTTCTTTTTTTGTGTTGGTTGGTTTGGTTTGGTTATATTCTCTTTCTCTTTTTTTCTTGGGTGCTCTATTGTTTTTCTATTGGTATTTCCTTTCCTTTGGTTGGTGACTTTTTTTTGAATTGGTGTTATTGTGGGCTCTGTTGGCTTGGTGCCTAAGTGGCTTTGGATTGGTGTTGTCCTGGGCCCTATTTTCTTTGCCTTTGGGGGATCTTTTTATTTTTTGGGTTGTCAGCTTCTTTTCTCCTCTCTCTTTCTATTTCTTTAGCTTAACTTTTTCTTTGGTTGGGTGGCTATTATGATAAGTTTATATTTTTCTTTGGCTGGGATGGCTATGATGATATGATGGATTTTTTCCTTGATATTTTTTTGGTGGTGACTTTTCCTATTAGTAACCCTTCTTTGTTTGGATGCCTTAATTTGATGCCTCATTATTGTGATTATCCTTCTTAATCATATTTGAGCTGAGTTTTATCTCTTTATGTGTTTTATGATCTCCTTCGTTGAGATTTCTTGCAGTTGTAGGTTCTCTTTTTTTGTTGGTCTCTTCTTCTTCTTGGAGAGCTAGAGTTTCTTGATGGTCTCTTTTTTCTTAGATGGGAGTTGTCTTGATTGCAGTTCAGGTTTTTTTCTTATGGATCTTCGTCTCTTTGGAGGTACTTTTGGAGCTCCATGGATTCTTCCCCTTTGTTGTCTTTTGCTTGGCTTTTTTAGTTGTCTTTGCTTTTTTTTTCTTTATTGCTCTTCGATGTATTAGTTTTGGGACTAAACTCTTTAGAAATCCCCTGTAGCTCATTTGAGAACTAGTTTTTTTTAGTTTAGTCGCTAATATGCTCTTCTGGTACCTATTTTTTTGAGCAATTATTTCCTTTTACTTAAAAAAACCCTAAACCCTAAAACCCAACCTAAAAACCTAAAACCATAACCTAACCTCTTAAACCCTCAAACCCTAAACCTAAACCCTAAACCACCTAAAAAACCTACATCTAAATAAAACCTAAAAAAATAAATATAAAACCTAAACCTAAAATTAAAATAATAAAACCTAAACTAAACCTAAATTAAATAAATAAAATAAAATAAATAAAATAAACTACTAAAAACTAAATCTAAATAAAAATAAATATAAAAACTGATAAATAAACTACTAAATAAACTAAACTAAACTATGAATAAAAATAAAATAAATAACCTAAAATATAAAAATAAAACCTACTAAAAAATAAAATAAAACCTAAACTAAACCAAAATAAAAAAAAACCTAAAAATAAAAAAATAAAACTAAACTAAAAATAAACTAACTAAAATTACTTAAAAACTAAACTAAAATAAATAAACCTAAATAAATAAATAAAATAAATAAAAATAAAAATAAAAAACCCTAAATAAAATTAAAAATATTTTAAACTAAAATAAATAAAAAATAAACTAAATAAACTAAATAAACCTAAACCTACTGGTTTACTTAATTTTTTTAAAAAATAAAAAACCTAAACCCTAAATCTAAAAACCCTAGACTTAACCTAAACCTACAACCTTAAACCTAAAACCCTAAACAAACCCTAAACCCTAAACCTAAACCCTAAAACCAAAACCATAAACCATAAACCCCAGGTTGAGCTAATTTTTATGAAGGTGATCTTGAAGTCGTGAAGATGTTGTGAAATACAAAGTTGGCTCACGCCCATGTTGGTCTTGTTGCACCTATTGATGTTATGGTTCCTCCAAGCAACTCTAGTCTCGATCCTTCACAGACTTCTTTCTTCACTTTCTACATTTCTATAAGAAACTATTAAGAATTGATGATGATATGGGTTTTAGCTTGTTCAACTAAGTTTTATTGGCCTTCTATAAAATAAGATTTTATTGTCTCTAGGAGTTATATCATTTTGTGAAAAACAATTTTTGTGAATTTTTTAATTGAATTTTATTTTATCCTATTTTATTAGTTATTAGAGGATAATGTCTTGTTTGATTTGGTAATTTCTTATTTATTACGGAATCATTTGAGTTAAAAAATAAAAAAAAACTAAACCTAAACCCCAAGGTAACCATAAACACTAAACCCAAACCCAAACCCTAAACCTAAAGTAACTAAATAAATTAAAAAAACCTAAACCCCAACTAATAAACTAAACCTAAACTAAACCCAGAATGGGCGAGAACCTTGATGAGGAACATCACCGTCAACCAAGCTTAGTCTTGATGGTGGTGGTATAAGTAAGTGGTGGTGGTTAGAGGTGTTGGTGGATATGGAGGTGTGGTGAGCGTGGTAGTTATGGAGAGGAGCTTTGGAGGTTACATGGTGGTGGCAAAGGAGATGCTGGGGATATGATGGTGGATCCTCTTCAAGAGGCGGTTTTGATGGGAACTTTAAGCGAAGAATGATACAATATCTTTGCTTATGGAACTATGTCTTTATAATAGAGATGGTCTAGTTATCTAATATTTTTGATTTGCTCTATGTGTGCTCATTTTTTATCTATCATCTGTTGTGTCTTTGAAAACATGGTGCGTTACTTGGTTGATGAAAGCAGAAAGAAGAAATGTTGAATCTGAATTTAAACCTCTATTAAAAAAAAATTAAAACCTTAAAACTAACTAAAACGAACCCTAAACCTAAATCCTAAACCTAAATCTGTAAACCCTAAAAAAATAAAAAAAATAAAAAAGCTCTCAAACCCTAAACCCTAAACAACCCTAAACCCTAGGCCACCCAAACCCCAAAAAATCATAAACTCTAAACAAATCTAAAATAAACCCAAACCTAAACCACAAAAAAAACAAACTAAACACTAAAATCTAAACCCAAACCCTAAAACCCTACCCTACTTAAAATCATAAACCACAAACTAAAGAAGCCTAAAACCTAAAACCTAAACTATAAACTTAAAATAAAATAAATAAATAAAACATAAACAAATAAAATAAAATAAAATAAAACCTAAAACAAAAAACCTAAATTTAAAATAAAAAAAAATAAAAAAAATAAACTAAAATATTAAATAAAACCTAAACTAAAAATAAAATAAACTTAATAATAAAAATCATAAATAAAATAAAATAAAAAAAATTAAATAAAACTAAACGAATAAACCTAATAAAATAAAACCTAAAACACTAAAATAAAAAATAAACCTAAAATAAAAATAATAAAATAAACCTAAACTAAACTAATATAAATAAAATTGAAACCTAACCTAAAATAAACTAAACCTAAATCTAATCCTAAACTTAAACTAAATAAAATAAAATAAACTAAAATTAAACCTAAACCTAAATTGAAAAAATAAAATATTAAAATAACCTAAAATAAAACCTAAAATAAACTATAAAATAAAATAAACACCTAAACTAAACATAAAAATAAAAATAAAGTCTAAACCATTAAAATAAAAAATAATAAACTTAACTAAAAAATAAACTAAACTAAACCTAAACCTAAAACTAAAATAAAACCAAAAGAAATAAACCTAAACTAATTAAACTACCTAAATAAAATAAAAAATAAACCTAAATAAAAATAGAAAATAAAATAAACTAAAAGAAATAAATAATTAACCTAATCCTATCGGTTTGCTTCATTTTAAAGAAAACCCTAAACCATAAATCTTATAAAACCCCTAAACCACTAAACCCTAAAATAACTGCAATCTAAACCTGCAATACCAACCACTTAAACCCTAAAAAACCCTAATTGTAAAACCTAAACCTCAAGCATAAATCTAAACTCATAAACACAAACCACACCCCCCCCAAACCTAAACCTAAACCTAAAGTAACTAAATAAATTAAAAATTTTACCTAAACTCTAAAATGAAATAAACCTAAACCTAAACCCTAAGAATGGGCAAAACATTGACATCAAGAACATCACCGTCAACTAGGCTCACTGGATCTGGCGGTGGAGGCGAAAGTGGAGACGGCGGTTATCGTAGTGATGGTGGGGGATCTAGAGGTGTTGGTGGATATGGAGGTGGTGGTCGGGGCAGTGGTGGTGGTTATCGAGGTTACAACCGTGGTGGTGGCGGAGGGAGAGATTAGGGATATGATGGTGGATCTCGCTATTCAAGAGGCGAGATGGTTCTAGGGGAAGCGAAACGGCCAGATCCATCTCGCTTATGGAACTATGTCTTTATAGTAGAGATTCTAATTATCTATGGTTTTTTTTTGCTCTATGCATGCTCATTTTTTTATCTATGTCCTAAACATGTCTTAAAAAACTTGGTGTGTGTTACTTGGTTGATGAAATCAAAAGAAGATATGTTAAACTTATTCTCTATCTCTATAAAAATAACAAAAAAACCCTAAGCTAAAACATAAACCACTGAACCTAAAACAGACCCTAAATCCCAACAATAAAAAATAGTAAAAAAATAAATAAACCCCTAAACCTAAATCACAAACCCTAAAACTAACCCTAACCCGTAAACTTACAACCCGAAACCTTAAACCTTAAATTCGAAAACTCTAATCCCTAAACCTTAAACCTTAAAAGCTTAAAAACCTAAACCTAAACTAAATAAAACCTAAAAATAAAATAAATAAAGAAACCTAAACCAAAATATAATAATAAATAAATAAAACTAAAACCTAAACTAAACTGATCCTAAACCTAAAATAATAAAAAAATAATAAACTAAAATAAAACAAATGAAAACCTAAACTAAACTAAAAAATAAAATAAACCTAAGAATTAAAACCTAAACCCTAAATAAAACTAAACATAAAATAGAAAAAAAAATAAAAACTAAAGAAAAACCTAAACCGAAAAAATAAACCTAAAAATAAAACATAAATATAAATAAAAAAATAAAATCTAAACACTAAACTAAGAAAAAAAACCTAAAAATAAAATAAAAATAAAATAAATAAAATATAATAAACCTAAACCTAAACTAAAATAAACTAAACTAAAATAAATAAAACTTAAACCTAAACTAAATAAAATAAAATAAAATTTAAATAAACCCAAACCTAAACTAAAAAATAAAACTTAAAAATAAACCTAAAACAAACCTAAAACCTAAACCTAAACCTAAAAATAAAAAATAAAACCTAAACCTAAAAAATAAAATAAAAATAAAACTCAACTAAAAAATAAATTTAAACCTAAACTTGAACCTAAAAAATAAAATAAAAAAACCCTAAACTAAAAATAAATAAACATAAAATAAATTAACTAAATAAAAAAATAAACCTAAAAAAATATATAATAAACTAAAATAAATAAAAATAAACTAAATAAACTTTTTAATTTTAATTAATTTGAAAAGTATAAAAAAACCCTACACCCTAAGTCCTAAACCCTAAACCTAACTCTAAACCCTAAATCTACTACACTAAACCTACAACCTTAAACCCTAAACCCTAAACCCTAAAATACCCTAAATCCTAAATCATAAACCTTAAACCCTAAACCCTCAACCTTAAACTGTATACCCTAAACCCTAAACCTTAAACCCTAAACCCTAAACCCTAAACTCTAACCCTGAATCCTAAACCCTAAAAGCATAAGCCCTAAACCATATACCTTAAACCCTAAACCATAAACCCTAAACCCCAATTGAGAAAATTTTTAGAAAAGGGGATCTTAAAGAAGTCAACAAGAAAAATACAATGTTGCTCCTGCTCATGTTGGTTTTGTACCTAATTGATTTTGTGGTTCCCAAGCAACACCGTCTCGATCCATAGACTCTTTCTTCCAAATTCTCAACATCCCAACTAAGATAAATAAGGGTACTATTGAAATTATCACCGATTGAGGTTAAAATAAAGCGATGAGTTGGGATCCTCAGGTCGCTTCCTCACAAAGTGGGATTAGCCATTCTCTAATGGCCTTGTCATCCGCCTGTATGATGAAGGTTCTTGTTCACAGGTGCTTGACCTCACGAAGATGATCTCATTGATAAGTTTTCGTGCCTTTCAATGATCACATCTCTCTCACTGGCCCTCTATTATCCCACCCTTGCTGTAGTGCCCCACATATTCATCAACACTTACAAGAATGTCCTCGCCATCATGATTTCCACAGATTACACACACCCACGTCGAAGGTTAAGTATTTGAATGATCCTAGTAAATTTATGTGGTTGTTGTGCGATGCTTCTACTACCACGCTTCAACCCAACCGCAATAGTCAAGAGAAGAAGGAAGAGCCTACGAGAATCGATGATGATATGAGTTTCACCTTGTTCGACTAAGCTTTGTTGTCCTTCTATAAAATCAAATTTTATTATCTTTGGGAGTTAAATCATTTTGTGAAATACTATTTTTGTGAAGTATTGAATTGTGTCTTATTTTATTCTATTTTATTAGTTATTAGAGGATAATATCTTGTTAGATTTGGTAATTTCATATTTGTTATGAAATCATTTGAGTTAAAAAAAATCCTAAACCCTAACTATAAACCTTAAACCCTAAACCCTAAACCCTAAACACTAAATCTAAACCTAGAGTAACTAAATAAATTAAAAAATAAACCTAAACACTAAAACCTAATAAACCTAAACCTAAACCTAAACTTTAAGAATGGGCAAAACCTTGATTAAGCAACATCACCATCAAGCTGGATCAGAGAAGGTGGAATTGGCTATCAGAATATTGGGGTGGGTATCTGAGGTGCTGGATATGGAGGTGGTGGTCGTGAGCAATTGTGGTTATGGAGGGAGGAGTGATGGAGGTTACGAAGGTGGTGGTGGAGGGAGAGATGGGATATAATGGTGGATCCCGCTACTCGAGAGGCTAGGTGGTTTTATGGAAACTGGAGAAAAAGAAGAATTATCGATCTGATCTGTTGCTTCTAGAACTGTGTCTTTATAGTAGAGATGAATCTATTTATCTAGGGATTTTGATTTTCTTTATGTGTGCTCATTTTTTATCTAAGTCGTCGCTTGTATTTTAGAAAACTTGGTGTGTTAGTTAGTTGACAAAGTCCAAAAGAAGAAATGTTGAATATAAATTTGTTCTATGTTAAAAAAAAACCAAAAACTCTAAACCCTAAACTAAAACCTAAACCTTAAGGCTAAAACCTAAGCCCTAAACTCTAAAAACTAAACCCTAAACCTTAAAAACATATCAAAATAATAAAAATAAAAAATTAAAAATTAAAAAACCCTAACCTTAAACTGTAAACACTAAAACTATCCCTAAACCATAAACCTTAAACCCTAAACCTACAACCATAAACCCTAAACTCTAAACCAGAAAAACCTACCCAAACCCAAAATCCTAAACCCTAAACCCTAAATCCTAAACCCAAAACCCAAAACCCAAAACCCTAAAACCAAACCTAAAACCCTAAACTAAACCCTAAACACTAAACCTAAACCTAAACCTAAAACCCAAAAAACCCTAAACCTAAACCTAAAGTAACTAAATAAATTATAAAATAAACCTAAAACCCTAAAACCTAATAAACCAAAACATTAAGAATGGAACTTGATTATAGAAAATCACCACAACCAGCTCGCCTAGATCTAGAATGGAGGCAAAGTTGGAGGCGATGATTATCGTAGTGGTGGTGGGGGATGTGGAGGTCTTTTTGGATATGGAAGAGGTGGTCGGAGTACTGGTCATTGTGGAGGAAATAGGAGAGATGGAGGTTACTATCGTGGTGGTGGCGGAGGGAAATATCGCAGATATGATGGTGGATCCCGCTACTCGAGAGATCAAGGTAGTTCTAATGGGAACAGGAGAAATGGAAGAACGGTCGATCCAATCTACTTCTTATGGAACTGTGTCTTTATAGTAGAGAGGGTTCTATTTATCTAGGGTTTTTGATTTCCTCTATCATGCTCATTTTTTATCTATGTCGTTGCTTCTATCTTAAAAATCTTGGTGTGTTACTTGGTTGATGAAATCGATAAAAAATGTTGAATCAATTTATTCTATTAAATAAAACCAAAAAATCTAAACCTAAACTAAAGCCTAAACCTTAAACTAAAACCTAAACCCTAAACCTAATAAATAAATAAATAAATAAAAAAAATAAAAAAATCCTAACGCTAAAGCCTCCTAAACTAGCTAAAACACTAGCTAAACTACCCAAATCAGCCTAAACCATAAAACTACCCAACCCACCACCCAACCCTCCAAACCCTCCTAAACCCTAAACTTACCCAGCCCTAAAACTAATCACTGACCACCCTAACCCTTAAACCCTAAACCCAAAATCCACTCTAAACCTAAAACCAAAACCTAAACTAAAACCTTCATAAAATAAAACTACATAAATAAAATAAAATAAACCTAAACATAAAATAAAATAAAATAAAAATAAAATAAACTAAAATAAAATTAATAAAACATAAACTAAACTAAAATAAATAATATAAATAATAAAATAAAACTAAATTTAAAAAATAAAATAAACCTAAATAAAAAATAATGAAACCTAAAACAAACTAAATCTAAAATAAATAAAATAAACCTAAAAACTTAAAAATCAAAGCTAAAATAAAATAAAATTAACAAAATAAATTAAAACCAAACAAAATAAACTAAACTAAAATAACTTAAACCTAAACCTAAACTTAAAATAAACTAAACCTAAATCTAAACCCTAAACCCTAAACTTAATAAAAAATATTCCTAAAATAATAATAAAATATACCTTAATATAAACAAAAATAAAATAAACTAAGATAAATTAAACCTAAACCTCAACTAAAAAAAAATAAAATAAACTAAAAATAAACCTAAAATAAAATAAAACCTAAAATAAACCTAAAAAATCTAAAACCTAAAACCAGAAAATAAAATAAAAATATGTAAACCTAAATAAAAAATAAAACCTAAACATAAAAATAAATGAAAAAATAAACCTACTGAACTTGAAAATAAAAAACCTAAAATAAACCTAAACTAAAATCCTAAAATCAAAACCTAAAACACAAAATAAAGAATTAAACCTAAACCTAAAATAAAAAAAGCAACTAAAATAAAATAAAGAAATAATACTCAACTAAAAATAACCTCAACGTGAACCTATACCTAAAAATAAACTAAAATAAAACTTAAACTAAAATAAATAAACTTAAAATAAAATAAACTAAAATAAAATAAAAAAATAAACTAAAAACTAAATAAACCATAATTTACCGGTTTAAATTTTAAAAAAAAACCCAAACCCTAAAACAAAAAACTAACTCCAAAACACTAAAAAACTACCCAAACCTAAACCCAAACCCTAAACTAACCCTAAATTCTAAACTCAAAAGAATTGACCCTAAAAACCCCAACCTAACTAAACCCTAAACATAAATAAACCCAAAGCCTAACCCTAAACCACAAACCCAAACCAAAACTAAACCTAAAGTAACTAAATAAATTAAAAATAAACCTAAACCCTAAAACTTAATAAACTTAAACCTAACCTAAAACCTAAGAATGGGCACCTTGACGACAACAACATCACCATTAACCAGGTTTCTAGATCGGTGGAGGCAAAAGGCGATGCTGATTGGGGATCTGGAGGTGGTGGTGGATATGGAGGTGGTGGTCGGAGCAGTGGTGGTTATGGATGTAGGAGGATCGACGGAGGTTATAGCCATGGTGGTGGCGGAGGGATATGATGGTGGATCCCCCTACTCGAGAGGCCAAGGTGGTTTTGATGGGAACTAGAGAAACTGAAGAAGGGTTGATCTGATCTACTACTTATGGAACTGTATCTTTACAATAAAGATGGTTCTAGTTATCTAGGGTTTTTAATTGGCTCTATGCGTGCTAATTTTTTATCTATGTTGTTGCTTGTGTCTATGAGAACTTGGTGTGTTACTTGGTTGATGAAATAAAAAAAAGAAATGTTGAATCTGAATTTATTCTCTATTAAAAAAAACCAAAAACCCTAAACCATTAACTAAAACTTGAACCCTAAACCTAAAACCTAAACCCTATAAATTAAAAAAAATAAAAAATTAAAAAAAACCCTAACCCTAAATTCTAAACCCTAAAACTAACTAAACCTAAACCTTAACCCCAAACCAATACCATAAACCCTAAACCTAAAAACCCTAAACCCTGACCCCCCACCTAAACCCCAAAATAAACTAGTAAAACAACTAAACTAATTGAACTAATAAATAATAAACTAAAACTACTAAACTAATGATAAATAAAATAAAACTATAAACTAACTAAACTAACAACTAATAACTAAAAATTTCTAAACTAATAATAAACAAAAATCTAATAAAAACTAATAACAAAAAAACATATACAAAGAACCCCACTATAAAACAAATTAATAACTAAACTAATTAAACTATTAAAACTAAACTAAACCTAAGCTAATAACTAAAATTAAACTAATAACTAACCATAAAATAATAATAATAACTATAAACCTAAACCCTAAACATAAACATAATAAATAACTAATAATAAAACTAAACCCAATAACTAAACTAAATAACTAATAACTAATAAAAAATAAACTAACTAAATAACTAATAAATAACTATAATAATAACTAATAATTAAACAAAATAAATAAACTAATAAACTAACTAAACCTAATAATAAACTAACTAAATAATTATAATTAAAACTAATAATAAAATTAAAAAAAACTAATAAACTAAAACTAAATAACTAAAAACAACTAACACTAAACTAATAAACACTTAATAAACTAAACTAAATAAAACTAATAACTAATAATAATAATAATAAAACTAAACTAATAATAAATTAAATAATAAATAAAACATAAATAAATAAACTTAACCTAATAATAAAATAAACCTAATAAACTTACTAATTAATAATAAACTAATAAAACTAACTAAATTAAAAACTAACATAATAATAAAATAATAAATAAAACTAAAAACATCTAATAATAACTAAAAGACACTAAATAATAATAACTTAATAACATAAAAAACTAAAAACTAAACTAATAATAATAATAAACTAAATAAGAAATAACTAAATTAAATAAAAAACTAAACTAAAATAATAAATAATAATAAACTAAATAAAACTAACTAATAAAACTAATAATAGGTAACTAATAATAATAAACTAATAATAACTAAACTAACTAAATATATAATTAATAATCAAACTAACTAAAACATATAAACTTATAATAATATTAACTAAAACTAATAATAATTATTATTATTATAATAATGATAATAATAATAATAATAATAATAATAATAATAATAATAATAGTAATAACTATATAAACTAAACACTAAACCCCTAAACCTAAATTAATAAAACTAATAACAATAAAATTAATAATAACAAACTAAAGTAAAGTAAAATAACTAATAAGTAAACTAATTCAACTAATAATAATAACTAAATAAAACTAAAAATTAATAAACTAATAATAAAACTAAACTAAAACTAACAAATAACCAACTAATAAAACCTAATAAACTAATCAATAATAAACTAAAAACCTAATGTTAACTAATAAAAAACTAAAACTAATAATAAACAAAATACAACTAATAATAAATAACTAATAGTTTAAAATTAATAACTAATAAACTAATAAACTAATAAACAAACTAACTAAAAAAACTAACTAATAAAACTAAAACTAATTAACCTAAACTAATAAATAATAAACATTAAAAAACTAAATTAATAAACTAATAATAATAATAATAATAAATAATTAAAATAACTAACTAAAAACTAAAACCAAAAATAAACCATAAAAAACTAACTAATAAAAGCATAAATTAAATAAACCTAATAAACTAACTAATAACTAATAATAAACTAGTAATAAAACAACTAATAACTAAAAAAATATAATAACTAAAATAATAAATTAATAACTAGATAAAATAAAATGAACTAAATAACTAAACTAATAATAATAATAATAAAACTAACTAATAATAAACTAATAAAAATAATAATAATAATAATAATAATAATATAATAACTAAACTAATAAATAATAATAATAAATGGTAAACTAATTAATAAATAACTAAATAAACCCTAAACCCTAAATAAACAAATAAACTATATAATAATAATAAAACTAATAATAATAACATAAATAATAATAATAAACCATAAAAAAAACTAAAATGAAACTAATAATAAAACCAACTAACTAAACTAATAATAATAATAATAAATAAAATAATAATAACTAATAAAATCTAAACCATAAACTAAACTAAAAACCTAATAATAATATAAACTAATAAAAACTAATAACTAATAAACTAAAATTAATAAACTAATAAAATAAAATAACAAAAGTAAACAAAATAAATAAAATAACTAACTAATAATAACTATACTAATTAATAATAATAAAATAAACTAAAACTAATAAACAAACTAAATAAATGAACTAATAAACTAAACCTAAACTCCCATAAACTAACCTAAAATAATAATAACTAAAACTAAAACTACAAAACTAAACTAATAACCAAACTATAACTAAACTAACTGAACAAAACATTAAACTAATAATAAACTAATAATAATCTAAAACTAATAAAACCTAAAAATAACTAATAAACACTAAACCTAAAACCTAAACCCTAAAACTAAACTAAACCTTATTATTAGGTGATTTCAGGATTCCTCGCATCCTTGGTGAGTTTTTGAGTGCTTTATCTCTTGGATTCTCTATATATTGTCAGCCTAGGGATCTCACTGTTCTTATCCTGATGTGACTCATGGCACTTCTTCAAATCCATGGGGTAAATCCCATGTCGATGGATCCCTAGGCATCGATTTTTGGGTAATCCTCTAAATTACCTACTTGTTACTAAATCTTTCAAAAGGCTTTAGCTGGTGAGAATTCCTCCACCGAGACTCCTTTGAATTTGCTTCATATGCCTTTTAAAAGTACTCCAAAAATTATTATTTCAGTTGAGGATATTGAAAGATTAGCTGAGCCTTTTGCTTTTTTTTTTATTATAAAGTTTTCATTTAAATGACCAAAGAAAGAAGATATTCATTCCTTTTTTTTCATAGCTTAAATTTATCTGGTTCTTTTTCTATTGGGCTGATTGATCTAAGGCATGTTCTGATTAAAATTTCTAATGACCTTTATTACTAAAGATTTTTTTCTAGGTGTTCTTACTATGTTTTTATTTGTCAAATGTGTATTCTGAAGTGGATGCCTATGTTTGATGTTAATGAAGAGTCTCCTATTTTTCCCATTTGGATTTCTATACCTAACTTGTGGATTCATCTATTTAATCGTCAAATTATTTTTGGCATTGGGTTGATTTTTGGTTAGCCTTTGCAAGTTGATGAAGTAACAACTACCTCTTCTAGATCGTATGTTGCTAGAATTCTTGTAGAGATTGATATTACTAAAAACTACCTGAAAGAAATTTGGTTGGGTTCAAAAAAATGTGATTATTTTTAGAAAGTTGTTTTTGAGAACTTTCCCATTTTTTTGTAATTATTGTAAGATTCGTGGATGAGTGGCTTTACTTTTCGAGATAAAATGTGAAATGAGTATGTTCGGGAAAAAGTTGGAGTAGCTCCAGTGGCAGATAAGATTAGAGTGAGTCACCTTAGATGGTTTGTCCACATAAAGCATCGGTCATCTGATGACCCGGTTAGGAGAGTAGATGCATTAGATTTGCCTTATGTTAAGAAAGGTAGAGGTACACCTAAAAAGACTTGGTTAAGATGTATAAAAGATGACTTAATATAGTTGAATTAAATGAGAATTTGACACATAATAGGACACGATTGAGACAAAGGATTCATGTAGTTAACCCCACTTAGTGGGATAAAGGCTTGTTCTTGTTGTTGTTGTAAGATTCATGGGCATGAAATTTATGAATGCTTTATTGCTCATCCCTCTCTTAGGAAGAAAATCACCAGTAAGAATTCAATTGTTAAAAAAATTGATGATCCTCTCAAGTTGGATAAAAGAAAAATCTGCTTTTCAAAATTTTGATGTTTTGCAAAACCAGATTTCTGAATCTTCTGAAAACATTTTACCTATTAATGATTTGTCTAATGCAGAAGGTAATTTTGATGTTTTAAAAAGGTTTTAACTAATAATCACACTCTAAGTGTTTCTTTTGGTGATTCTACTAAAGGGAAGAATTTAGAGGATGTGATTAATCATTCTAATGGTTTGGATGTTGTGCATAAGTCCTTTTATGATGATGGTTAGAATATTATTGATGCTAACACCATTTCTTCCAATCAATTGGATGTTGTTTATGTTTCTCCTATGTCTACTTTAGATCATGGGAAAGAGACTATTTCTTTACCTTTGTTGATTGAGAATGGTGGTGAAAAGAATGTTCTTATTTCTGATATTTTAACTTCTAGTCTTGACAATCTTGTTAATATTGGTGATCCTTCTTTTAAAAAATAAGATTTAGATACTTGTGACAATTATGCCCCTCCTCACTTGCTGATGGATACTCAAAAGCTTCTTCGAAATAATCTCTCCTGTCCATGGGAGGTTTTTGCTTTTAGTTTATTTTTTCTCTGTTCATTGAGATTTTGCTATTTATTTTCTTGCTAGTTAGAGTATTGGCTTCTTGGCTAATTTTCCTTCCTCTTGGTGTTTATATTTTGTTTGTTGGGTTTTTTTTTGCCCTTTAAGTGGTTGGTTTTGTGTTAGTGTCTTTGTTCTATTTGTCTTTTGGTTGGTGCTTTTTCTCTTTGTTGGTTTTTTCCTTAATGTGTGGTTATTGACATTATTTCTCTAGCTATTTATTTTTTTTTCTTTTCTTCTTCTTTTTTTTTTGTTGGTTTGTTTGGTTCTCTTGCTCTTCCTGGCTTTTTTTCTTGTGCTCTATTGTTTGGCTACTTATTATTTCCTTTCCTTGGTTGGTGCTTGGTGGCTTTGAATTGTTGTGGGCTCATATTTTGGTGCCCAGTGGCTTTGATTGGTGTTGTCCTGGCTCTATTTTCTTTGCCTTTGAGGGATCTTTTTTTGGTTGTGATTTTTTCCTCTTTTTAAGAGGTGTTCATATTTGTTTTGTTGGATTGCCTTATGTTAAGTTTATAAGTTTCTCTCCTCTCTTTCTATTTCTTTAGCTTCATTTTTTTCTTTGGTTGGTTATTATGATAAGTTTATATTTTTCTTTGGTCGATGGCTATGATGATATGATGGATTTTTTCCTTGATATTTTTTTGGTGGTGACTTTTCCTATTAGTAACCCTTCTTTGAAGCAGGATGCACTTAGGATTTGATGCCCCACATTATTGTGATTATCCTTCTTTAATCATATTTGAGCCTGAGTTTTTATCTCTTTATGTTTTCTAATCTCCTTCTGGTTGAGATTTCTTGCATGTTGTAGGTTCTCTTTTTTAGTTGGTCTCATCTTCTTCTTAGTCTTTTTTCTTAGATGGCTAGAGTTGTCTTCAGTTGCAGGTTGCAAGTTTTTTTTCTTATGGATCTTTGTTTCTTTGGAGGTACTTTTGGAGCACCATGGATTTTTCCCCTTTGTTGTCTTTTGCATGGCTTTTTTAGTTGTCTTTGCTTTTTTTTTCTTTATTGCTCTTTGATGTATTAGTTTTGGGACTAAACTCTTAGAATCTCAGCTCATTTGAGAACTAGTTTTTTTTAGTTTAGTCTCTAATATGCTCTTCTGGTACCTATTTTTTTGAGCAATTATTTCCTTTTACTTAAAAAAAACCCTAAACCCTAAACCCTAAACCCTAAAAACCTTAAACCCTAAAGCCTAAATACTTAACCCTAAACCCTAAACCTTAAACCCTAAACCTTAAACCCTCAAACCCTAAACCCTAAACCCTAAACCCTAAACCTAAAACCTAAAACAAACCTAAACCTAAACTAAATAAAACCTAAAAATAAAATAATAAGAAACCTAAACCTAAATAAAATTAAAATGAAATAAAAACCTAAACTAAAACCTAAACCTATAACTAAAAATAAAATTAAATAAAAACTAAATAAAAACCTAAAAATAAATAAAAAATAAAACATAAACACTAAACTAAAAAAAAAACTAAATCTAAAATAAAAATAAAATAAACCTAAACCTAGACTAAAATAAATAAAACCTAAACCTAAACCTAAAAAAAAAAGCTAAACCTAAACCAAAACTAAATGAAATAAAAAAAATTAAAAATAAACCTAAGCCTAAACTAAAAAATAAAACCAAAAATAAACCTAAAATAAAAACCTAAAACCTAAACCTAAAAAATAAAATAAAAACCTAAACCTAAAAAATAAAAAAAAATAAACCTAAACCTAAAAAATAAAAAAAAAAAAACTCAACTAAAAAATTAACCTAAACCTAAAAATAAAAACTAAAATAAAAACCCTAAACTAAAAATAAATAAATCTAAAATAAATAAACTAAACTAAATAAAAAACCTAAATAAAATTAAAAATATTATAAACTAAAATAAATAAAAAATAAACTAAATAAACCTAAACCTACAAGTTTACTTATTTTGTTTTTAGAAATAAAAAACCTAAACCTGAAATCCTAAACCTCAGACCTATAACACTAAACTTACAACCTTAAACCCTAAACCCTAAACTCTAAACCCTAAGCCCTAAACCCTAAACCCTAACCCTAAACCCTAAACCCTAAAAGCATAAACCCTAAAACCCAAAACCATAAACCCTAAACCCTGTTGAGCTAATGAAGGTGATCTTCAAGAAGTCTAAGATGTTGTGAAATACAAAGTTGGTGCTCACCGTTGGTCTTGTTGCACCTATTGATGTTATGGTTCCTCCAAGCAACTCTAGTCTGGATCCTTCACAGACTTCTTTCTTCCAGCTACTGCTACTACTCTGGCTGCTATAGTCGAAGAGCCTATTGAGGAATTTGATGATGATATGGGTTTTAGCTTGTTCAACTAAGCTTTATTGGCCTTCCATAAAATAAGATTTTATCGTCTCTAGGAGTTAAATCATTTTGTGAAAAACTATTTTTGTGAATTTTTGAATTGCATTTTATTTTATCCTATTTTATTAGTTATTAGAGGATAATGTCTTGTTTGATTTGGTAATTTCTTGTTTATTATAGAATCATTTGAGTTAAAAAAATAAAAAAACTCAAAACCCTAAACCCTAAAAGGTAACCATAAACACTAAACCCTAAACCCCAAACCCTAAACCTAAACCTGAAGTAACTAAATAAATTAAAAAATAAACCTAAACCCTAAAACCCAATAAACGTAAACCTAAACCTAAACCCTAAGAATGGGTAGAACCTTCATGACATGAACATCACCGTCAACCAAGCTTAGTCTTGATCTAGTGGTAGAGGCGATGGTAGAGGCGGCTGTTATGAAGGTGGTGGTCAGATTTAGAGGTGTTGGTGGATATGGAGGTGGTGGTTGGAGGAGGTGGAGGTGAGAGAGGAGAATGGAGGTTATCCCATGCTCAAGAACTGATGCAGAACATCACCATCAACCAAGCTTAGTCATGTGATGGAACAGAATCTTATGAAGGTGGTATTGATTTAGTGGTGTTTATATGGACTGGTCGAAAACAGGAGCAGGAAGAGAAGCATTGGAGGTTACATCTATGGTGGTATTAAAAATATCGAGATATGATGGTGGATCCTACCCAAATAGGTGGTTTTGATGAACTTTAAAACCTAAAACCAATATGATAAATTAAACTATGTCTTTATAATAAACTATTTATCTAATGTTTTGATTTGCTCATTGCTCATTTTTTATCTATCATCTCTTAAAACCCTTAGAAAACATTGTTAAACTTCTATAAATTTAAAAAAGAATAAATGTTAATCTAATTTGTTCTATTAAAAAAAAATTTAAAAAAAACCTTAAATCCTAAACTAAAACCTAAACCCTAAACCTAAATCCTAAACCTAAACCTAAATAAAATAAAAAAAAAATTAAAATAAAATAAATAAAAAATAAATAAACCCCAAATAAAATAAACTCTTAAATCATAAATAAAATAAAATAAAATTAAATAAAACCTAAACCCGGAAAATAAACCAAAAATAAAATAAACCCTAAACAAAAAAAAATAAATAAACCTAAAATAAAAAATAAATAAAATAAACCTAAACCTAAACTAATATAAATAAAACCAAAACCTAACCTAAAATAAACTAAACCTAAATCTAATCCTAAACTTAAACTAAATAAAATAAAATAAACTAAAAATAAACCTAAACCTAAATTGAAAAATAAAATATTAAAATAAACCTAAAATAAAAATCTAAAACCTAAACCTAAAAATAAAAAATAAACACCTAAACCTAAACCTAAAAATAAAAAATAAAGTCTAAACCTATTAAAAAAATAAAAAATATAAAACTTAACTAAAAAATAAACCTAAACATAAACCTAAACCTAAAAAACTAAAATAAAAAACCAAAAAAAAGAAATAAACCTAAACTAATTAAACTACACTAAATAAAAATAAAAAATAAACCTAAATAAAATAGAAAATAAAATAAACTAAAGAAATAAAAAATTAACCTAATCTTATCGGTTTGCTTAATTTTAAAGAAAAAACCCTAAACCATAAATCTTAAACCCTAAACCTTAAACCCTAAACCCTAAACCCTAAAGCTAACCATAAACCTATAATACTAAACCTACAACAGTAAACCTTAAATCCTAAACCTTAAACCCTAAAGAACCCTAAACCCTAACTGTAAAACCTAAACCCTCAAAGAATAAATCCTAAACTCTAACCTTAAACCCTAAATCCTAAATCCTAAACCCCAAACACCAAACCCTAAACCTAAACCTAAAGTAACTAAATAAATTAAAAATTTTACCTAAACCCTAAAATGAAATAAACCTAAACCTAAACCCTAAGAATGGGCAAAACATTGACATCAAGAACATCATCCAACTAGCTCACCTGATCAAGGTGGAGATGAAAGTGGAGACGCAGCATCAGTGATGGTGGGGATCAGGTGGTGGATAGGTGGTGGGCAGGTGGTTCTTGAGGTTACAAACCGGTGGTGGTGAGGGAGAGATTTGGGATATGATGGTGGATCTCACCACTGAGAGGCCAGGTTCTCTGGGAACCGAGAAATTGAAGAATGAACAATGATCTACGCTTATGGAACTATGTCTTTATAAGAGACTTCTAATTATCTATGGTTTTTATTTGCTCTATGCATGCTCATTTTTATCTATGTCCTCGCTTATGTCTTAAAAAACTTGGTGTGTTACTTGGTTGATGAAATCAAAAAGAAGATATGTTAAACTTGAATTTGTTCTCTATCTAAAAAAATAACCAAAAACCCTAAGCTAAAACCTAAACCCTGAACCTAAAACCTAGACCCTAAATCCCAACAATAAAAAATAGTAAAAAATAAAAAAAAAATCCCTAACCCTAAATCATAAACCCTAAAACTAACCCTAACCCATAAACTTACAACCATAAACCTTAAACCTTAAACCCTAAAACTCTAATCCATAAACCTTAAACCCTAAAAACTTAAAAACCTAAACCTTAACTAAATAAAACCTAAAAATAAAATAAATAAAGAAACTTAAACCAAAATATAATAAATAAAACTAAAACCTAAACTAAAACCTAATCTTAAACCTAAAAATAAAAAAAATAATAATAATAAACTAAAATAAAACAAATGAAAACCTAAACTAAACTAAAAAATAAAATAAACCTAAGAATAAAAAACCTAAATAAATAAAACTAAACATAAAATAAAAATAAAATAAAATAAAAAAAACTAAAGAAAAACCTAAACCAAAAAATAAACCTAAAAATAAAACTTAAAAATAAATAAAAAATAAAATCTAAACCCTAAACTAAGAAAAAAACCTAAAAATAAAATAAATAAAATAAAATAAACCTAAACCTAAACTAAAATAAATAAACTAAAATAAATAAAACTTAAACCTAAACTAAATAAAATAAAATAAACTAAATATGAACCCAAACCTAAACTAAAAAATAAAACTTAAAAATAAACCTAAAATAAAAACCTAAAACCTAAACCTAAACCTAAAAATTAAAAATAAAACCTAAACCTAAAAAATAAAATAAAAATAAAACTCAACTAAAAAATAAATTTAAACCTAAACTTGAACCTAAAAAATAAAATAAAAAAACCCTAAACTAAAAATAAATAAACCTAAAATAAATTAACTAAAAAATAAAAATAAAAAATAAACCTAAATAAAAAATATATAATAAACTAAAATAAATAAAAAATAAACTAAATAAACTTAAACCCGCTAGTTTAATTAATTTGAAAAGTATATAAAAAACCCTACACCCTAAGTCCTAAACCCTAAACCCTAAACAATAATACTAATCCTAAACCCTAAACCCTAAATCTACTACACTAAACCTACAACCTTAAACCCTAAACCCTAAACCCTAAACCCTAAAATACCCTAAACCCTAAATCGTAAACCTTAAACCCTAAACCTCAACCTTAAACTGTAAACCCTAAACCCTAAACCTTAAACCCTAAACCCTAAACCCTAAACCCTAACCCTGAATCCTAATACCTAAAAGCATAAGCCCTAAACCATAAACCTTAAACCCTAAACCATAAACCCTAAACCCCGGTTGAGCTAATTTTTAAAAGAAGTCAACAAGAGGTTGTGAAATACAATGTTGGTTGCCTGTTGGTTTTGTTGCACCTATTGATTTTGTGGTTCCTCCAAGCAACACTGGTCTGGATCCTTCATAGACTTCTTTCTTCCAGCTTCTCAACATCCTAACTAAGATAAATAAGGGTACTATTGAAATTATCACCGATTGATTAAAATAAAGAATGAGTTGGGATCCTCGGTCGCTCTCCTCACAAAGTTGGGATTAGACCATTCTCTAATGGCCTTATCGTCCATGTATGATGAAGGTTCAAGCCGAGGTGCTTGACCTCACTAAGATGATCTCATTGATAAGTTTTCGGCAGGCCTTTCAATGATCACGTCTCTCTCACTAGCCCTCTATTATCCCACCCTTGCTGCAATGCCCCACATATTCATCAACACTTACAAGAATGTCATCGCCATCACAATTTCCACAGATTACACACACCCACGGGCCGAGAAGGTTAAGAAGTATTTGAATGATCCTAGTAAATTTGATGTGGTTGTTGTGACTAATGCTTCTGCTACTCCTACTTCCGCTTCAACTCCAACTGCAATAGTGGAAGAGAAGAAGGAAGAGCCTACTGAGGAATCTGATGATGATATGGGTTTCACCTTATTCGACTAAGCTTTGTTGGCCTTCTAGAAAATCAAATTTTATTATCTTTGGGAGTTAAATCATTTTGTGAAATACTATTTTGTGAAGTTTTGAATTGTGTCTTATTTTATCCTATTTTATTAGTTATTAGAGGATAATATCTTGTTAGATTTGGTAATTTCATATTTGTTATGAAATCATTTGAGTTAAAAAAATCCTAAACCCTAACTATAAACCTTAAACCCTAAACCCTAATTGAGAACCCTAAACCCTAAACCCTAAACCCTAAACACTAAATCTAAACCTAGAGTAACTAAATAAATTAAAAAAAACCTAAACACTAAAACCTAATAAACCCAAAACCTAAACTTTAAGAATGGGAAACCTTGACGGAAGAACATCACCATCAACCAAGCTCACTAGATCCGTGGTGGAGGAAGGTGGAATCCGCTATCATAGTGGGAGGGGGTATCCTGAGGTGCCGTGGATATGGAGGTGGTAAATTGTGGTTATGGAGGTGGGAGGAGGAGGTTACAAAGGTGATGGTGGAGGGAGAGATCCGGATATAATGGTGGATCCCGCTACTCGAGAGTCGGGTGGTTTTATGGGAACAAGAAGAATTGTCGACTGATATGTTGCTTCCAAAACTATGTCTTTACAGTAAAGATGAATCTATTTATCTAGGGCTTTTAATTTTCTCTATGTGTGCTCATTTTTTATCTAAGTCATCACTTGTATTTTCAAAAACTTGGTGTGTTAGTAAGTTGACAAAGTCCAAAAGAAGAAATGTTGAATATAAATTTGTTTTATGTTAAAAAAACCAAAAACTCTAAACCCTAAACTAAAACCTAAACCTTAAGGCTAAAACCTAAGCCCTAAACCCTAAACCCTAAACCCTAAAATAAAAAAATAAATAAATAAAAATAAAAAAATAAAAACCCTAACCTTAAATCATAAACCCTAAAACTAACCCTAAACCATAAACCCTAAACCCTAAACCTACAACCATAAACCCTAAACTCTAAACCCTAAAACCCTACCCAAACCCAAAATCCTAAACCCTAAACCCTAAATCCTAAACCCAAAACCCAAAAACCAAAACCCTAAACCCTAAAACACTAAACCCTAAACCCCTAAAGCCTAAACCCTAAACCCAAAACCCAAAACCCTAAACCTAAACCTAAATTAACTAAATAAATTATAAAATAAACCTAAAAAAACCTAATAAACCAAAAAACCTTAAGAATGGGCGCTTTGATGGAAAATCACCACAACCAGCTCATCTAGATCTGGAGATGGAGGTGAAGTTGGAGGCTATGATTATCGCAGTGGTGGTGGATGTGGAGGTCTTGGATATATGGAAGTGGTGGTCGAGTAGTGGCCAGGAGGAAACAAGAGAGATGGAGGTTACTGGTGGAGGGAGATATATGATGGTGGATCCCGCTACTTGAGAGACCGAGGTGGTTCTAATGGGAACAGGAGAAATGGAAGAACGGTCGATCTAATCTACTTCTTATGGAACTGTCTCTTTATATTAAAGACGGTTCTAGTTATCTAGGGTTTTTGATTTCCTCTATCATGCTCATTTTTTATCTATGTCGTCGCTTCTATCTTAAAAATCTTGGAGTGTTACTTGGTTGATGAAATCGACAAAAAAAAATGTTGAATCAGAATTTATTCTTCTATTAAAAAAACAAAAATTTGAAACCCTAAACTAAAGCCTAAACCTTAAACCTAAAACCTAAACCCTAAACCCTAATAATAAAATAAATAATTAAATAAATAAAATCCTAACCCTAAAGCTAACCTAAAACCCTAAACACTAAACCCTAAACCTACAACCATAAATCCTAAGCCCTAAACCATAAAACCCTAAACCTAGAACCCAAAACCCAAAACCCAAAACCGAAAACCCAAACCCTAAACCCTAAACCTAAATCCTAAACACTAAACCCTAAGCCCTAAACCTTAAACACTAATCCCTAAACCCTAAACACTAACCTAAAACCCTAAACCCTAAACCCTAAACTCTAAACCCTAAAAACCTAAACCTAAACTAAATAAAACCTTAAAATAAAAAAAAACTAAATTAAAATAAAATAAAACCTAAAATAAAAATAAACCTAAACCTAAAAAAAAATAAATAAAAAAAATAAAATAAACTAAAATAAAATAATAAAACATAAACTAAACTAAAAATAAAGTAAACCTAAGAATAAAAACCTAAATATAATAAAAACTAAATGTAAAATAAAAATAAAATAAACCTAAAATAAAAAAAAAAACAAAATGAAAACCTAAACCTACAAAAAAATAAATCTAAAAATAAATAAAAAATAAAACCTAAACCTTAAACTTAAAAAAAAATCAAACCTAAAATAAAAATAAATTAACAAAATAAAATAAACCTAAACCTAAACTAAAATAAACTAAACTAAAATAACTTAAACCTAAACCTAAACTTAAAATAAACTAAACCTAAACCTAAACCTAAACCTAAACTAAATAAAATAAAAAAATTAAAAATAAACCTAAACATAAACTAAAAAATATAACCTAAAAATAAACCAAAAATAAAATAAAAACCCAAACCTAAACCTTAAGAAAAAAACCTAAACTTAAAGAAATAATAATAAAAAAAGTCAACTAAAAATAAACTTAAACTTGAACCTGAATGTTAAAAATAAACTAAAATAAAAAATGTGTATTAAAATAAATAAATTAAACTACATAAAAATAAAAAATAAACCTAAATAAAATTAAAAAAATAAAATAAACAAAATAATAAACTAAGTAAACTAAATAAACCTAAACTTACTAGTTTACTTAATTTAAAAAAAAACTAAAACCCTAAATCCTAAGCACTAAACCCTAAACCCTAAACCCTAAAAGTAACCCAAAAGCCTAAACCCTAAACCTACAACACTAAACCTTCAACCGTAAATCCTAAACTCTAAAAATAACTAAACCCTAACCTTAGACCCTAAACCCAAAAAGCATAAACCCTAAACCCCAAACCTTAAACCTAAACCTAAAGTAACTAAATATATTAAAAAATAAACCTAAACCCTAAGAATGTGCAGAACCTTAACGATGTGATCATCACCACAACCAAAGCAAGTCTAGATTTGGCTGGAGGTGAAAAGCAGAGGCATAGCTTTTCATAGTTGGGGATCTAGAGGTGTTGGTGGATATGAAGGTGGTGGTGAGTAGTGGTGGTTATCGAGGTGGGAGGAGATGAATGTTATATGTCATGGCAGGGAGAGATCGAGATATAATGGTGGATCCTCTACTCGAGAGGCCAGTGTGGTTTTGATGGGAACTGGAGAAACTAAAGAACGACTGATCCGATCTATTGCTTTTGGAACTGTGTCTTTACAGTAGAAATGGTTCTAGCTATCTTGGGTTTTTGATTTGCTCTATGTGTGCTCATTTTTTATCTATGTCGTCACTACTATCTTAGATAACTTGGTGTTACTTTTGATGAAATCGAGAAAAAGAAATGTTCAATCTAAATTTGTTCTATACAAAAAACCAAAAAACCCTAAACCCTAAACTAAAACATGAACCCTAAACCTAAAACCTAAACCCTAAGCCCTAAACCCTAAACACTAAACCCTAAAAATAAATAATAAATAAATAAAACCCTAAACCCTAAAATAAACCCAAAACCTATAACTCTAAATCCAAATCCCTAAATAATAAAACCCTAAACCCTAAACCCTAAACCCTAAACCCTAAACCCTAAACCTTAAACCATAAAACCCTAAACCCTAAATCCTAAACCCTAAAAGCATAAACCCTAAAACCCTAAACCCTAAACCCAAAATGCTAAACCTTAAACCCAAACCCTAAACCATAATCCCTAAACCCTAACATAAACTTAAAGTAACTAAATTAATTAAAACCTAAATGTAAATCCTAAAACCTAATAAACCTAAACCTAAACCCTAAGAATGGGTCAACCTGATGGCAGAACATCCCAACCGTGCTCACTAGATCCGTGATGGAGGTGAAGGTGAAGGTGGTTATCATAGTGGTGGTAGGGGGATCTAGAGGTGTTGGTGGATATGGAGGTGGTGGTCAAAGAAGTGGTTGTTATGTAGGTGGGAGGAGCAACTGAGCTTATAGCCGTGGTGGTGGCGGAGGGAGAGATGAGAGATATGAATGTGGATCCTCTACTGAGGCCGTGGTGGTTCTGATGGAATTGGAGAGAAGAACTGACCACTGACGCTATGGAACTATCTTTACAGAGATAGTTCTAATTATCTAGATTTTGATTTGCTCAGGTGCTAAAATTTGATCTATGTCATCTTGTATCCTAGAAAACTTAGTGTTACTTGGTTGATGAAATTGAGAAGAAGAAATGTTGAATTTGAATTTGTTCTCTATTAAAAAAAAAAATCCTAAACCCTAAACCCTAAAAAATAAATAAAAAATTAAAACCCTAACCATAAACCCTAAACCTTAAACTAATCCTAAACCCTAAACCCTAAACCAAACCCTAAACCCTAAACCCTAAACCCTAAAACCCTAAAACCCTAAAACCCTAAACACTAAACCTAAAACCCTAAACCTAAAACCCTAAAAAACCTAAAACCCTAAACCCTAAACCCTAAACCTAAACTAAAACCTAAACACTAAACCTAAACCTAAACATAAACTAATAAACCCTAAACCTAAACTAAACAAACCTAAACCTAAACCTAAACCTAAAAAATAAAATATAATAAATAATAAAACCTAAACTAAAATAAATAAAAAAAACCTAAACTAAACTAAAAAATAAAATAAATAAAAATAAAAAACCTAAATAAAATAAAATAAATAAAATAAAATAAAATAAACCTAAAAATAAAACCTAAAATAAAATAAAATAAATAAAAATAAAAAAAATAAAATAAACCTAATAATAAAAATAAAACCTAAACCTTAAAAAAAATAAAAAATAAAAAAAATAAAATAAACTAAACCTAAATTAAACTAAACTTAAAAACTTTAAAATAAACTAAACCTATACCCTAAACTAAATAAAATAAAATAAACTAAAAATAAACCTAAACCTAAACAAAAAAAATAAACCTAAAATAAAAAACTAAAACATAAACCTAAAAAAATAAAATAAAAACCTAAACATAAACCTAAAATAAAAAATAAAACCTAAACCTAAAAAATACCATAATAATAAAACTAAACTTAAAATAAACATAAACTGAAACCTAAACTTAAAAAATAAACTAAAATAAAAAACCAAAACTAAAAAAAAATAAACCTAAAATAAATAAAATGAACTAAATAAAAATAAAAAGATAAACCTAGTTAAAAAAAAAAGTAAACTAAAATAAATAACAAATAAACTAAACAAACTAAAAAAACCTAAACCTTAATTCTCTAAACCATAAACCTTAATTCCTAAACCCTAAACCCTAAACCCTAGTAACCCTAAACCTACAACTAAACCCTAAATCTAACCCTACACCTTAAACCCTATACACTAAACCCTAAAACCCTAAACCCTAAAGCCTAAACTAACCCTAAACCCTAAAAGGCCTAAACCCTAAAGCCTAAACCCTAAACCCTAAACTCTAAAACTAACTATAAACCCTAAACCCTAAACCTACTACACTAAACCCAAAACCTTAAACTTTAAATCCTAAACCTAAACCCTAAAACCCTAAACCCTAAACCATAAACCCTAAACCCTAACTGTAACCCTAAACCCTAAACTCAAAAACCTAAAACCCTAAACACCTAAAAACCTAAACCTAACAAAATAAAACCTAAAATAAATAAAAAAACTAAACCTAAATAAAAAAAAAAAAAAAAGATAAAAACCTAAACTAAAACCTAATCCTAAACCTAAAAATAAAATAAAAAATAAAAATAAGCTAAAATAAAATAACAAAAAGGCTAAACTAAACTAAAAAATATATAATAAACCAAAGAATAAAAAATATTAATAAATTAAAAACTAAACATAAATTAAAAAATTAAATAAAAACCTAAACCTAAAAAATAATCCTAAAAATAAAACCTAAAAATAAATAAAAATCATAAAACCTAAACCCTAAATTAAAAAAACCTAAACCCTAAACTAAAAAAAAATTGTAAACCTAAAATAAAAATAAAATAAATAAAATATAATAAACCTAAACCATAAACTAAAATAAATTAAACCTAAGCATAAACCTAAAATAAACTAAACCTAAACCTAAACCTAAATCTAAACTAAATAAAATAAAAAAACTAAAAATAAACCTAAACCTAAACTAGAAAATAAAACCTAAAAATAAACCTAAAATAAAAACATAAAACCTAAACCTAAAAAAATAAAATAAAAACCTAAATCTAAACCTAAAAAAAAAATATAACATAAACCTAAAAAATAAAATAAACTTAAAACTCAACTATAAAATAAACATAAGCCTAAACCTAAACCTAAAAAATAAACTAAAATATAAAACCTAAACTAAAATAAATAAACTTAAAATAAATAAACAAAACTAAATAAAAATAAAAAATAAACCTAAATAAAAAAAAAATAAAATAACCTAAAATAAATAAGAAATAAACTAAATAAACCTAAACCTATCAGTTTACTTAATTAAAAAAAACCTAAACCCTAAACCCTAATCCTAAACCCTAACCTCTAAAAGCATAAACCTTAAAACCCTAAACCCTAAACCATAAACCCTAAGCCTTACACCCTAAACCCAAAACAATAAACCCTAAGCCCAAAACCTAATCCTAAACCCTAAACCCCAAACCCTAAACCTATACCAAAAGTAACTAAATAAATTAAAAAATAAACCTAAACCATAAAACCTAATAAGCCTAAACCTAATCCAAAACCCTGAGAATGGGTAGAACCTTGACCAAAACTAAAAATTGAAAAGAAGAAATGTTGAATTTGAATATGTTCTCTGTTAAAGGAATAACCAAAAAACATAAACCCTTAACTAAATCTGAAAAGAATAAATGTTGAATCTAAATTTTTTCTCAATTAAAAAACAACTAAAAAACATAAACCCTAGACCTAAAACCTAAACCCTAAACCCTAAATCCTAAAACCCTAAACCCTAAATCCTAAAACCCTAAACCCTAAACCCTAAACACTAAAACCTAAACCCTTAATCCTAAACCCTAAACCCTAAACCCCAAACCCTAAACCCTAAACCCTAAACCCTTAACTAACCCTAAACCATAAAAAGTTAAAAACTTATACCTAAACTAAATAAAACTAAAATTAAAATAATGAATTAAACCTACATAAAAATATAATAAAGAAATAAAAACCTAAACCTAAACCTAAAATGAAAATAACAAAAAAAAAAAATAAATTAAATTAAAATAAATAAAAACCAAAACTAACCTACAAAATAAAAAACTTAAATAATTAAAAATAAAATTTAAAATAAAAATAAAATAAACCAAAAATAAAATAAAAGAAAAATTAAATAAAAAGCTAAACCTAAAAAATAAACCTAAAAATAAATAAAAAATAAAACCTAAGCCCTAAACTAAAAAAAAAGAACTTAAAGCTAAAATAAACATAAACCTAAGCTAAAATAAACTAAACTAAAGTAAATAAAACATAAACATTAACCTAAAATAAACTAAACCTAAACCCTAAACTAAATAAAATAAAATAAACTAAAAACAAACCTAAACTTAAACCGATAAATAAAACCTAAAAATAAACTAAAAATAAAACCCTAAAACTAAACCTAAAATAATATAATAAAAACCTAAACCTAAACCTAAAAATAAAAAATAAAACCTAAACATATAAAATAAAATAAAATAAACATAAACCTAAACCTAAACTTAAAAAATAAACTAAAATAAAAAACCTAAACTAAAATAAATAAACCTAAAATAAATAAACTAAACTATATAAATATAAAAAATAAACCTAAATAAAATAAATATAAATAAAATAAAATAAATTTAAATAAACTAAACCTACTATAATTTTAAAAAAATATAAACCCTAAACCCTAAGCTCTAAAACTAACCATGAACCCTAAAAAGGAAACCTACAACCCTAAACCCTAAACCCTAAAGTAATCCTAAACCCCAAGATAACCCTAAACCCTAAACCCTAAAGCCTAAACACTAATCCATAAGCCCTAAACTCTAAACTCTAAAATAAACCCTAAAACCTAAACCTAAACCTAAACACTAACCTAAAACATAAAACTTAAAGCATAAACCCTAAAACCTTAAACCTAAACCCTAAACTAAACTTAAACCTAAAGTAATTAAATATTTAAAAATAAACCTAAACCCTAAAAAATAAACATAAACCTAATAAAAAACCTTGACATAATTTCACCAATCAAGCTAAGTCAAGATCTTGCGGTAGAGGTGAAGGCGGTGATGGTGATTATCGCAGTGGTGGTGGGGGATCTAGAGGTGGTGGTAAGAGCAGTGGTGGTTTTGGAGGCGGGAGGAGCGAAGGAGGTTACGGATATGATGGTGGATCCCACTATAAGAGAGGCTAGGATGGTTCTGTGAGAACTGGAGAAACTACAGAATGGTTAAACTTATGGAGTGTATAAGAGATGATTCTAGAAGTTGTTGATTTGCTCAATGCATGCTCATTTTTTGATCTATGTCATCGCTATGTCTTAAAAACTTGGTGTTACTTGGTTGGTGAATCTGAAAAGAAGAAATGTTTAGTCTAAATTTATTCTCTAAAAATAAAACCAAAACCCCTAATAAAACCTAACCTAAAACCTAAACCCTAAAACCTAAACCTTGAATCATAAAAACCCTAAACCCTAAACCCTAAACCCTAAACTCGAAACCCTAAAAGCCTAAACCCTAAACCCTAAACCCCAAACCCTAAATCCTAAACCCTTAAGTAACCCTAAACCCTAAACCCTAAACCATAAAAAGCTAAAAACTTAAACCTAAACTAAATAAAATAAAAAAAATAAAATAAACTAAATCCCACATAAAATAAAATAATAAATAAATAAAAACCTATACCAAAACATAAACCCAAAAATAAAAATAAAATAAAATAAAATAAAGAACTAAACTAAAATAAAATTAATAAAAACCTAAATTAAATGAAAAAAAAATAAAAAAGCTAAACAAACAAACTAAACCTAAAATAAAAATAAAATAAACCTAAAATAAAATAAAATAAATACTAAATAAAAACCTAAACCTAAGAAATAAACCGAAAAATAAAACCTAAAAATAAATAAAAATTAAAGCATAAACTCTAAACTATAAAAAAAACCTAAACCTAAAATAAAAATAAAATAAACCTAAACCTAAACTAAAATAAACTAAACTAAAATAATTAAAACCTAAAGCTAAACCAAAAATAAATTAAACCTATACATAAACCTAAACCTTAAATAAAATAAAATAAACTTAAAAAAACCTAAATCAAAACTAAAAAATAAAACATAAACATAAATCTAAAATAAAATCCTAAAACTAAACCAAGAAAAAAAACCTAAACCTAAACCTAAAAATAAAAAATAAAACCTAATCTTAAAAATTAAAATAAAAAATATAACTAAACTAAAAAAAATAAACATAAACCTAAATTTAAACCTAAAAAATAAAACTAAAATAAAAAACCTAAAATAAAATGAATAAACCTAAAATAAATAAACTAAACTTAATAAAATTAAAATAAACCTAAATAAAAAATAAAAAAATATAATAAACTAAAATAAAAAAAACTAAATAAGCTAATTAAACCTAAACCTGTGAGTTTACTTACTTTATTTAAAAAAAACCCTAACCCTAAACCCTAAACCTTAAAACTAACCCTAAACCCTAAACCTACAAGCTTAAACCCTAAACCCTAAAGCTTAAAACCCTAAACCCTAAACTTTAAAACCCTAAACCATAAACCCAAAGCCTAAACCCTAAACCTTAAACACTAAAACCTAAGGCCTACAACCTAAACCCTAAACCCCAAACCCCAAACCATAAACCCTAAACCCTAAACCCTAAACTCTAAACCCTAAAAACTTAAAACCTGAACCTAACCTAAATAAAACATACAAATAAATAAATAAATAAACTAAACCTAAATAAAATAAAAAATAAAATAAGGTAAAAACTTAAACTTAGACCGAAACCTAAACCATAACTTAAACCTAAACGTAAATGTAAAAAATAAAAGAAAATAAAAAATAAAAAACTAATCTAAAATAAAATAAATAAAAACCTAAACTAAACTAAAAAATAAAATAAACCTAAAAATAAAAAATCTAAATAAATAAAACTAAACATAAAATAAAAATAAAATAAACCTTAAATAAAAAAAATAAAATAAACACTAAATAAAATCCTAAACCTAAAAATAAATAAAAAATAAAACTTAAACCCTAAACTAAAAAAACACCTAAAGCTAGAACAAATAAAATAAAATAAACGTAACCTAAACTAAAATAAAAAAACCTAAAATAAACTAAACCTAATCCGTAAACTAAATAAAATAAAAGAAAACCTAAAAATAAACCTAAAATAAAAACCAAAAACCTAAACCTAAGAAAACAAAATAAAAACCTAAACCTAAACCTAAAAATAAAAAATAAAACATAAACCTAAAAAATAAAATACAAATAAAACCAAAATAAAAAATAAGTGTAAACCTAAATCTAAACCTAAAAAATAAACTGAAATAAATAAACCTAAAATAAATAAACCAAAATAAAAAAATATATAAACCTAAATAAAAATTAAAAATAAAATAACCTAAAATAAATAAAAATAAAGTAAATAAACTAAATGAACCTAAACCTACCAGTTTACATAATTTAAAAAAAAACCTAAACCCTACACCCTAAATCCTAAAACCTAAATCCTAAACTCTAAACCCTAAACCCTAAACTTACAACCCTAAACCATAAACCCTAAATCCTGAACCATAAACTAACCATAACCCTAAACCTTAAACCCTATAACCTAAACCCTAAACCCTAAACCCTAAACCCTAAACCCTAAATCCTAAACCTTAAAACCTTAAACCATAAGTAAAACCCTAAGCTCAAACCCTAAACCCCTAAATCAAACCCAAACTCTAAACCCTAAACCTACAACCCTAAACCATAAACCAAAAACTAAACCCTAAATCATAAACCCTAAACAATAACCCTAAACCTAAGAATGCAATCTTAACAGTGAACATTGCCATCAACTAGGCTTACTCTAGAGGAGGTGGAGGTAGGAGCATTGCTTTCATGGTGGGGATTTGGAGGTATTGTTCATATGGAGGTCATTGGTGGTATGGGGGGAAGATAGGAGGTTACAGTTGTGGTCGTAGTGGAGGATAGATAGGAAGGAGTCCCACTACCGAGAGAGGAAGGGTTGGTTCTGATGGGAATTAGTAAAATTGAAGAACTGCCAATCCAATCGAATGCTTATGGAACTATGTCTTTACAACAAAGATGGTTCTACTTATCTAGGGTTTTTAATTTGCTCTATGGGTGCTCATTTTTATCTATGTCATTGCTTATGTCTTAAAACATGCTTTTGATGAAATCAAAAGAAGAAATGTTGAATCTTAAATTATTCTCTATTAAAAAAATCTTAAACTCTAAATCCTAAATCCTAAAGCCTAAACCCTAAACCTAAAACTTAAACCCTAAACCTTAAACCCTAAACTCTAAACCCTAAAAAGCCTAAACCCTAAACCCTAAACCCTAAACCTTAACCCTAAAACCCTAAAACCCTAAAATCCTAAAACCTAAACCCTAAACCCAAACCCTAAACTATAAACCCTAAAACCCTAAACCCTAAAACCTAAAACCCTAAACCGCAAACCCTAAACCACAAACCCTAAACCTAAACCATAAACCTTGAATAATGATGTCATTAAAAGTAGATCTGAAGAATTACCTAATCTTAACATAGCTATTATAGCTAAAGAAAATGTCTTCAATAGACTTTCCCGTGATTAATAGAGATTTGAATACCCTAAATCATATTATAATACCATATATTATAGTATAATGAAGCATCATATATTTGAGCATGTAGTGATGTGTTTTTGGATGTTATAAAATGCTTTGAAATGTTTTAGTATATTATGGTATTGTGCCCTATAGTCTATATTAATATAAATAATAAAAATATTAATAAATCAAATGATGAAATTTGTTAAATTTGAAGTGGGAATTAGGTTGTAGTACCAAAGGTGTGAAAAGAAGTATGAAAAATAAGATTTTATTTTAAAATAAATATTATATGTTGTAGCATAGTATAACATCATATATCATAATATAGTGTTATGCACATTTTAAATTCTTTTAGTATTTTATAATCATGAAAGCTATATTTATTTATAAAAATGTTGACTTAGACATTAAAATGGTGAAATTTGGTCATAATAAAGATAATATATTATTTCAATTTAAAATATGTAAGTGATTACTACAATATATAATTTTTATTTTTTAGACAAATTTTAAGATTATTTTATCTTAAGCAATCCCTTATGATGTGATATGAAATATAGTATAATATAATATGTTATAGTGTATTATAATATAGGATGCTATAACATAGAGTAGCATCATGCATTATAGCATACCATTATGTATTACTGTTGTTTAGCATATTTTGTTTGTTATAGTATGATGTAGTAGAGTTTACTAGTATAATTCATAAAAAATACTAATTTATAGGCTAAGATGATTATTTGGCCAAATTTAAAGTAAGCTTTATGGAAAATCATTGGGGGTGTGCTATGGTGTGTCATTTAATCAAAAGAATGGAATTTTGCATCCAAAATTAATGTTCATTTTTCAACCAAAATTTATAAATTTTTTGCATAAAGTTATTCATTTTAAGTAATAAAATCATCTTTTTCCTAGTCTACCTACTTAGCTTAAAGAATTTTGAAGACTTTAAAGTAGAGGATACACTACTTGATCTTAAGAAGAAAATTAGATCATCAACCAATGATTTTTAAGAGATTAACCTCTGAACATAAAGGTAGTCCACCCACCCTCCCAACATCCATATATGATAAGTCAAAAAGAAAATGCCAACAATTTGGCTAGGTTACTTTTGTAGTTTAAAGACTACTTTACCTAAGACCATAATGAAGTGCCCAATACATCTCTAAAGGTAGCAGTCTACAAACTCAAAATTGAACTTATTGCTATTCCTACTTTGCAAACTTTTAATGTGAACATTTGCACCAAGAAGAAGATCAAAGTTTGAAGTCAACCTTATTGAAGAAGAAAGATGCTATCATGATTACCCAACATTATGCCCAGTCGAAAGGAAGGACATTCAATTTCACACATATGACGATTATGAAGATTTTAGTTAGGCATGTCTTGAAGATGAATCCACATTACCTATTTCAAATTTGATACCAAACATAGCCTCTTTACATGTAGTCTCCACATTCAACGATCGGAAGAATGATGTCAGATGATGAGAGGTCATTTGCACTTATAATTTCTATTAGAATTTATTGCTATCAGGTCATGCCTTTCTCTGGTCAGCAAGAATAAAGAAAAAGGAAGACCATCTTTATGATCTAAGTAGTTTTCTTCGATTAGTTATCAAAGTTCAGCCTGAAGTTGAATCCCCTAAAGTATACAATTAGGATGACTTTAAGGAGTTTCTAAGGCTTGTAGTAAACAATCATGGAATAATAAATATTGATCTAAAAGAAAATAACATGATATTAGAGATGCAGCCTCCAAGATTCTACTTAATAGGAGAGAGACTTCAATTAACGTTGAATATAGATGGTTTAAATTCTTTCAAAGTTAGTCCATCTCAAAACCTATCAAATCAAGAATCTACTCCCAATCATTGGAAGGCCTACCTTGGTGATTCAAAAGGATGGAAAGTAGTTTAAAGCACTATAATAGGGGAGAACCCGATGCTTCCAATCAACGAGCTCTATTTTAACAAATACTATCCTCAAAATAATGTTTGAAAATAATTATCATCAATTAAAATCCTATCTATCCATTTACCAAATCCCTTCTTCATTGGAAGCATTATTTGCTTATTTGCAAATGATGTGTTTAGATGTGTACCCTACTGCATCACCCTCACTCATTGCTCGAGGTTAGTGACGCGTGTTAATGCTAAGGTCACCCCAATGGTACCATGTTTAGAGGATGTAAGTTGTTACACTTTTCATCGACTTGACCTGCACCGACAAGCACATTGTTAGCATGGTAGGCCTTACTATGTGCAAGCTACCCTTATGTTGGATCTAAGAGGATGTAAGTTCACACCTTCTTCTTAAACTTGTCATCATGAACTAACTTGGTTGATTATATCTGACAAACACCCAAACACATCTTTTTTCTCTGGCTACTTCGATGTGGGATAATGCCCCATGCAACACTCACTCATTAGCTACTCTAAGTCGGGTTGACATGGTACCTGCTAGTGCATCACCCTAGTGGTTCCTAGTTTAGGAGGATGTAAGTCTACTACGCTGTTCTTCCTGACTTGACCATTGCACACCGATGAGTTCCTTGTTAGCATGGTAGGCCTTATAGAACGGTCGATAAGCTACCTTCATGTTGGCTTCATTTAAGAGGATATAAGTCTATTATACACTTTCTTCTTGGACTAGCTATCATGAACTGACTTAGTCGAGTAGAGGATTAGGGTTAAGTCCCCCAGCGACAGCTTTCCTCCTAAGTACTTCCAGTTTGGGTCCAGTATTTCTTTGTGACTCCCTACTTTGTAGTCGCCCTTAGTTCGAGTTCGACTTGTTGTGTCAATAATGGGTCACCCTAGCAGTTGTTCATCACTTCAGAAGATGTAAGTCTACTATGCTTTCTTCCTAAGTACAGCTGTTGCACACTGACGGGCAGCTCTAGGTCGGATAGCACCTATCGAGCCAACGATAGACTATCTTGATAATCAGTTCCACTTTAAGGAGATATAAGTCTACATGCCTTCTTCCTAGACCGAGTCACACCTGCACCTTAGGTTGGTTGGTGTTCTCTATGCTGACAATGACCCACCCAGTGGATAGACCACTCATGGTAGATGTAAGTCCGTTACACTTTATCCTTGAGTTTTCCACTGTATACCTACAGGATTTCTTATTTAGAGGGTCCAGGATAACGCCCCTAGTGGCACCTCCCCTGTGGGCACACTATTTGGATCACATCCTTTGCGACACCATTTAGACACTACCCTAGTTATTACTAGATTGGGTAGCCCCCTTTCCTAGTAACTGCCCATGTGGTTGGAGATTCTATTATGTGGATGCATAGATTCTCCCTCTGTGGATGCATAGATTCTCCCTTATTCCAAGAATCAGATAGTCCAAGTGACATAGCCCCTTCTAGGGCCCTCACACAATGTGGTTCATAATAACAAACAAATAATATATATATATATATATATATATATATATATATATATATATATATATATATATATATATATATATTCTCTTATGGATTTAGAATTAATGCCCCCAGTGGCACCTTTCCCAAGAAAGCATCTGATCTTTAGGGCAGTGTCAGCCAAACTCCCTATAGGAATCTCTCTTGAGTTGATATAAGTTCCCCGTGACACTTGCTCAGTAGTCACCATTAGGATGGGTTCAATCTGTTCTTCCACCAATAGGTTACCCTCGTCATCGCTTTGTAAGATATAAGTCCATATGCATTCAAGATCATCATAACACCAACGCGTAGCCCTAAGTCGAGTTCGATTTATTGCGCATTCAACATGTCACCCCAGCAATTATTCCTTGCTTTAGAGATGTAAGTCTGCTATGCTTTCTCTATCATAGTTGTTGCACACTGAAAAGGTACCCGTTAGGTTGGATAGTCCTACCCTTCTGCCGATAGACTACCCTTTTGTATTGATAAATCTTAGATTGGCTAAGGCTAACATAGCCTCTTCTTAGTGCAGTCTATTGCACATCGATGAGATCCATCAAAAAAAATTAAAACAAATAAAAATAAACCAAATCAAATTACAACAAATCAATGAAATTAATGAAATTAATCTTGACTACTTTTGAGTTGACATAAGTCCCCCAACGACATTCACTCAATAGTCGCCCTATCGAGTTGAATTTGTTGGATCCAATATCACCCAAACTTGATCCCCGCTTAAAGATGTAAGCCTATTATGCTTTCTTCCTAAATACCTATCAACAATCAAAGGAAACCTAGTTGGATAGTCTTACCTTGTAGTAGACTATTCCTTTGGATTAATAAATTTGAGATAGGTCAAGGCTGACATAGCCCCTTCTTATTGGGTCAAATTCATATTCATAATCAAACTTAAATCCATATCCCCAGTAGATAGCTTGAACCTGCTTCCCTAGTGTAAGGTTCACATTGGCTCTCATATGCCTTTGGCATAAATAGAGCTACTTTGCACTAAGATCGTGAATCTATCTACCTTTTGGGTTGAGGTATAGATCATTTTCATTAGTGGTTGTAGTCTTTTGGATGTTGCTGATTGTCTTGGTCAATGCTAATATGTGCGGTGTGCCTTGTCAATTACACCACACCTATTGGGGTCCTTTGTTGACCTTACTTTTAGAGTGAATTCTCAAACTCTTATTGTTAGATCTAGGAACCTTCAAGACTTTAAGGTTTCCTTCATAAGATGGTTCTATTAGGTGAACACTTAACCTAAGCCTAGAGACTTAAGGGTTAATAGATTAGGCCATGCCTTGTGGACTTAGGAAAATCACCACCTATAGCCAAACTCCATGTACACCTTCTTAAATTTAATTAAAATCCAAATTTCTAGCCAAACCTCAAACTCAATTTAAAATCCAAATCTAAGTCCAAACTCAATTCCAAATGATTGAAACCCAACATAAAATCCAAACTTGAAATCCTTCCCAAGCCCTTTAATCAACCTTCATGAACTTATCAAAATTCTCATCCAATTCAAACTCAATTGATTTTCTTATAAATCAATTGTACCTTCAATTATCAAATATAAATGAAATATAAATTTAAATTGCCAAAACCAAATCCAAAATAAAATCAAAACCCAATTTAAACACTTAAGTCATTTCCTTGAACTTAGCCAAAACCCATCTAAATGAAGGCCAAAATCAATGGATTTTCTTGAATCAATCATTCCTTCAATCATCTATCCAAATATAAATGAAACCTACAATCATCTAGTCAAACCAACCCAAGTCAAACCCAACCTAGCACATTTGACTTGAAATATTCAAATGAACAAAAACTCATTATATTCAAACCAATAGCAATTGAAATTATATATCAATCTCAAATAAATATGAACTCAACTAAATCAAACTCAACCCAAAATCAAGCCAACTAAATCCAATTGGTTCACTTGACCCAAAGTGGCCAATTTGACCTACATGAACCAAAATCCACTTCAATCTAAATCAAAGTGAATTAAGTGAATCCAAACTTCATGCCATGATTGTTGATCACCCTAGGATGATCAATTGATATAAATTTGGTCAAACCAAGTCAACCTAGCCCATTGACCAAGTCAACCTTTTAGCCTATATGAACCCAAACTAGCCAAATTACAACCTAAGCCAAATCCATTGAATCCAATGATTCAAATCAAACCAAAATCAACATTTAAACATTACTTGACCTTCAATTGAGCCAAACCTAGTCCAATTAGCCTCTTTACCAAAGATGCCCAAATTAACATTAAGGGTAAATTAGACTAAACCCAAACTAAATCTAATTCAAACCAAAGCATACAATCCTCTAAATAGTCATATGAACTTGACCTAACCCTTGGTTTGACCTAATTTGACCAATTGGTCAACCTAACCCATTTTTGATCCAATTTGACCAAAATGGGTAAACTTGTGCCAATCCTAAACAAATGAACTTCAAATGACATAAAATTTGGTCCAACTCACTTTTGACTCATTGCTAATCAGCCTAAATCAAATTTAATACCAAATGACCACTCTAACCTTGGGATAAGGGTATCACATAAGACAAAACACCTATGTAAATGGTAATTTTTCTTCCTTGGCCACTTGGCACTCATCCATTAGTACACTTAGGCTCCAAGGATATTGTCCAACCTAGCCTAAGAGATGGTTGGGTCAGCCATCACTCATGGGGAGGGGAAATCACCTCACCTCCTGCATTAGAACACATGGCAAGAAGGACCTCCACTTCCCTTTGCTAGGACACCCACTTGTCCCAGCCCACCTCCCATGCCTTGGCCAACAAATTATGCCACCTAAGGAGAATCCCAACCACCCCAAGATAAGAACACCCACATGGAGCCAAAAATCACCATGAATGAGTTGATTTTTTGCCATTGCAAAGAGACCAAAAATAGAAAGGAAAAAAATCTTCCTCACACACTCATTTCACTCTCCAAGAGCTCCAAAACCAACTATCAATCACTACCATTGGTTTTTGAGCAAAAGCTATCAAAATCAAGTGGATTCCGGTGAGGAAGTGATGTCCATTGGTGGATACATTATTTTTATGTGAAGCAAAAGCCTGAACTGATTCCAAAGCTTCTTCTTGCCCTAAGGAGCGCACTCAGATCATCACTACCACCAAAAATTATCCTCAGTGAGGTAAATTTCAAGAATCGTATTTGGCCTTTAGTTCTTTTGTGTGTAATAATTTTTACTCAATTTTAGGAATTTTCTTTAGATTACCCTTGCATGTATTTTATTTTACATCATCCCCATGCATTTGGAATGATTTTTGATGAAGATCACTCAAAAATAGAGCCTAAAATGAAGTTTTCCAATCAATTTTTTCACAAGAATCACAAAAATCACTTTTGAAATAGTGTTCCGTTGGTCTCTTCTATCGGATCACCCACCAACAATCTCATCTCCTGTTCAGGGAGATGGATGGCTCAGATTGTGTGAATCATCCAGATCTGATTAGCGGATCACATGACTCATATCACGTGGATTGTATGTAGTGACCTGGACTGTCCGATCCATGATCAAATGGTCAGATCTGATCTACATGACCTTGTCCACATTCCCACTAATCTGCTGATGTGGAACCACGCCGCCAGCCACCACGTGGTCAAGTCAACAGAGCCGACCAAGGTTAAGAAATTAGGGATTTTATGCTTTTTAAAAATTAATTAAAACACCTAAAATGTCAAAAATTTATAAATAAAATAAAATACTTAACTAAAAATTGCAATTAAGAGCACATTGGATTTATCTTTGAGAGGAATTGAATGAATCTAGATGCCCCAAATTTTATTGAATATTTTGACCTTAATTTAAGTTTTATAGGAAATCAAATTTCATTAATTAAACCAAAAAAGCCACATCGATTGATTTGAAATTAATAGAAAAGCTTAAAATTTACCTACCATAAAAAATTTCAAGTCAAAAGGATTTCTAGATATTGCATTCTAAGTTCAAATAGTTAAAATAAATTAATGGACTTTATAAAAATCATGGAAAAGCATTTAAATCAACTGAAACTTTAAAAAATTATAACAAATTATAGACAAATCATAAAAAGGCAAGTAAATATTTATTTTGAAGGTATTTTAGAGAAGATTTAAATAAAATTATTCCCAATTAAGTTTGAATAGTAATTAAGGCTTAATTTAAATTTAATTAAAAACTTAATTAGCTTAATTACTCTCTATTTACCTAAGTAATTAATCCCAAACTTTAGATGATTAATGGGATGACCTCTACTCCCATAATTTTCTTGGGATTTATTTCTTTTAATTAGGGAAATTGGATGTCTTAACGCATTAACTTTTCTAATAAATTGGTAATTAATTAATATTCTAAATAGTAAGGAAACCATTAATTAAGCCAATCATTATAAAATAGTGAATGGGCATGGGGAATGAGTTTGGAATCTCTTTCCCAATCTTTCCCTAATGTCCATTTCACTTGAATGAAAATTAATTAATTTGGGATTAATTGATGGTTTAATTAATTAATTAAATTGCTTAATTATCAATTTGAAACTATAATCACATGGAATCTTAATTAATCAAATTCATGGGTAGATCTTTAGGCATCAATAACTTAAAAATATTTAAGGAAATTATGGTTAACCCACATGCGTGGGAAAACTATGAAAGTACTTAATTAAGTTTCTTAACTTAATTAATCTCTAATTGTGAGCCAATTTCATTTCTTAGGTTTACTGCTAATTTAATATCTAATGTATATACATATCATTTTGGCTCATAATTACTTGGTTAATTAAATTAAGGAAACATAGGTAAGGGTAAATTAATGTATTTAATGCATAGTACAACCTAGTTAATCCATAAAATCAACTTAATTACTTATCATTAAACCAAATTAAATCACAAACATGGGAATGGGTGAAGATCAGCAAACTTTTGCTCATTTCTTCAAACCAAATCAAATATAAAATTGAAAGTGATAATTAAAAAGCCTTGGTTTTCTTTAAATGCTTTTATTTGATTTATTTGTCCTTAGGAATTAATTTAATTGAATAAAATCACATGTTTATGCTTATTCATTCCTTTCTAATCATGTTAGATGTTGTATGTAAATTAAAATCATATATTCATCTTTTCAAAATTAGATAAATCAAATGGTTTTCTTCTATGTCAAGCTTGCATGTGTTGATTTATTTTATAATATGTATGGCTATTATCATTATTAAATCCAAATGTATTCTCCAAAGCTTATAAATGAATGGATACAAATGCTATAAATGCTAGTTATAAATACATAAGGGATGTATGTGATTATAGCTTAAATGTATGAAGTGAAGCTCCTTTCCTTTCATTCATGTATTGATTTATATAAGTGAGAATGTTAATGGGTATATAGTTTGGACATCCTGGGAATATGAAGCTTTAGTTATCCCCAAGGAGGTCATTTGATTATCTCACTTCTCTGGTTTAACAATGACATGTACAACATTGTATTTCATTCTTATGTATTTCAATACTAGAATTTAGATGAGGCTTTAATTCATATACATAAATGATTCAATCAAATTAAATATCATTTTTTGCATGATTTTGATTCTCCAAATTATGAATACATGTGTATGTATCTAAGACAAGTGGTATATAGTCCGACATCCAAGGCTTTAGTTAGCCCTAAGGAGGTCATTTGACTACCTAACTTCCTGGTTTAAGAAAGGCACGCATTACTTGCTTATGTATTTTAAACATACATGTGTGTATTTAATTAGATAATGGTAATCCTTCCTTTTATTAAAATACATGCATTTTCAATTGTTCAAGTGATTGAATTAATTGATTATGTGATTTGGAGGTCTCTTTCTTATGTTCATGCATGTAAATTTATATATGGTTTGAATGTTATGGTATATAGTTTGGAAAACCAGGGAATATGAGGCTTTAGCTAGCCCCAAGGAGGTCATTTGATTACCTCACTTCCCTGGTTAACAATGACATGTACCTGTTTAATTCATCCTATTGTATTTTTGTATAAGAATTTAGATAGAGCCTTAAAATAATATGATAAAATAGTTCAATCAAAGGGGAAATATAAAGCTTCAAATGTATATACTCACATTCATCATTCAAGTGAGCTAAAACATATTGTATGTGTAGGTATACTTAAGACTTAATCATATGCATGTTACATGTGATGGAAATGAATGATTTAGCATGTGTCATGTGATAGTATTTCTATTAGATTAATCTTGAGAAGTATTTTACATTGAATGGAATTATTTAAAGAGAACCTAAACTTAGGATTAATCTAAAATGTGTAATAAGCTACTCACTAAAGAGAACTAAATAAAAATAACATGCTTTAAAAAGTGGTTTAAGGTAGGGATGGAAGAGGGCAACCTCTTTTCTTCTCTTTACAACACTTAGTTGGTAGGTGTAGGTCATATGAAACAAAAGAAAACATAAATTAAAATTGCAAATCAATTAGAGCACTTGAAGTGAAACCTCCCTTTAAGTTGAATCTTTCTACACTTAGAAAATCTTAACTCTAAAGCCTAGTTAGGACATACCACACAAGCCTTAATACACACACATTAGATTAAGTCACCACTTCTAGCCTTATGTTAGGAAGATGCATGTTGTGATGTATGTTTTGTTTTGTGATGTATTATTTTGGACTAGATGTTAGGGTGTATGTTTTGTAGACTGGATGGTAGGCCGTGATTAGCCTAATCATGTTTTTTGCAGGGGATTATGTTTAAGAGGTCGCTTAAAAATAAATATCAATGCTCTCTTTGTAGGTTGGTTAAGCCTCTAAGCATAATCAAAGTTAGGATGGGCTTTGTTACCCATGTGCTAAAGTTCAAATTATAAATATAATTGTTATATGCGTGTTTAGCTAACACTTGTCTTGTAGGTGTAGTTAGATTTTCTTTTCTATTTTTAATTTTATTTTGAATTAAGAATTATGATTAGTTCTTCAGGGGGATAAGGATGAGCATTGGCGTAAGGCTTTATCTGGGATTTCTTTTCCATCCTTGCGATAGTGGAATTCTTGACTTATTAGGGCATCCTTGTGTTGGAAAACACCCCTTTCCTGATTTATCTAACAACCTTATTTGATCATGTAGGCATCAAAACCCAAAGCCTATGTCAAAATGTATCAATAAATAAAATTTGAAAAGATTTTGCACTAGACTAAGTCATATGCTCATACCACTCATGCTCTAGTCTCTTAGGGAGTGGGTTTAAGAGCTTTAGTTTCTTTCTAATTAAATAATAGCCTAACTAATCTTGCAAATAATATGACCAAACTTCATGGATTTAAAGCATAGGAGGTGTTAGCTGGCTGCCACTCTAAGCGATTGTAAGTCCAATAGTCGAACAATTTATCCTCTATTATGGAGTTAAACCATATGCCCATTTTCACATAGATTTAGGTCACGCTTTGGGTTATGCTAAAGCTCCCTAGATTTAGGATTTGAGGTGGCTATTTTGTTTTGGGCTACAAACATAAATCCTCACCTCTTAGGCATCTCCAAAATCTTGTGTTGTTGCATTATAAGTTCTAGCTTTATAATGCATGTCAACTTTAACAAAATTGATTTTCTTTTTAATTTTAAAATTATAAAGCCCAATTATAGGATAGGTTGAAATGCTCACTAGGTTTTCTAGTATTAAGAGCATTCCCTACTCATTTCCTTTGGCTTCGATAATAAGTCTTCTCCTTGAGTTTTCCCACTTGATTTTCCAATACAACTAATCCTTTTATAGTCTATCCTTGAAATCTTTAGAGACCTTAATTGCTACTTTAATTGAGAATATTCTTAAGGGATTCACATCCCTTAGGATGTAATTAACTATGGAGGCTTGCTTCCATAGGGAACTTAATGAACCCGGATTAATATAAACCCTACTTTACTTTTCCATGAAAAGTAGGGGAAAGATCTTTGGTATAGTCGAAGACCCATCATGCCTTAAGAGTCCTTATTAAGTGATTAGGTCCATTATAAGGTGATGATTTCTATTTTTCAAGATAGTGCATCTTTGCTTAATGTCATACCCGATCATTTGAACAAGTACCCCTAAGATTTGCATGGTTTTCCACATCTCAAAAATAAACACCACACACACCAAGTTTTCTAAGACACAAGCAATGACATAGATAAAAATGAGCATGCATAGAGAAAATCAAAAACTCTAGATAACTAGAATTATTCTTACTACAAAGACAATTCCATAAGTAGATCGATCATTCTTTCAATTTCTTTAGTTCCCATCAAAACCACCACCTCTCAGTAGCGGGATCCACCATCATATCCAAGATCTCTCCCTCGCCAACACCATGGCTATAACCTCCATCCTCCTCCACTTCCATAACCACCCTTCTCGACCACCACCTTCATATCCACACCTCTAGATCCCCCACCACCATTATGATAACCGCCTCTACCTTTGCCTCCTTACTAGATCTGGGTTGAGCTAGCTGATGGTGATGTTCGCCATCATGGATTTAGGGTTTAGGTTTAGGTTTTTAGGTTTTATGGTTGAGGTATATTTTTAAATTTAGTTACTTTAGGTTTAGGTTTAGGGTTTGGGTTTACATTTAGTGTTTAAGGATTTTAGGGTTTAGGTTTAAGTTTAGAGTTTTTTTATGCTAGGGTTTAGGGGTTTGGGAGTTAGGGTTGGGGTTTAGGGTTAGGGTTTAGTGTTTAGGGCTTAGGGTTTAGTGTTTAGTGCTTAGTCTTTATGGTTTAGGGTTAGTTTAGGGTTTAGAGTTTAGGGTTTAGGGTTATGGGTTTTAGGGTTTAGGGTTTAGGATTTAGGTTTAGGGTTTAGGGGTTACAATTTTAGTTTAATGTTTAGGGTTTTATTGTTTAGGGTTGTTTATGGTTTAGGATGTTTTCTTTTTGGGAAAGTTAAGAATTTTATTACCATAAAAGGAAAAGATACAATGTCCTTAAAAAGAGTAAAGCTCTAAAATTCTACTGCTCTCAGAGCTACAAGAAACCTAAAGAGCTAAACCCCCATCTAAGTACATTAGAAAAAGAAAAGAATACAAAAGAGCAAATAAAATAGCTAAAAAGCATAAGAGAAAAAGACATAAGAGTAAAACTAAAATAAATCTTGAAAACAGTAAAATGATGAGTCAGCAATAATTCATGTTTCCTTTGAGAAAGTAGGATAAGCAAGATCCATAATAACAACACTTGGGTTGACTAAGTAACGGCCATTCCCTTTGTAATGTTCCAACCTATATAAGAAATCTGCAAAACACTACAAAGGCAAAAGTCATAGATAAAAAGGAGAAGAGAAAAAGGAGAGAGCTTAGATAGAGAAGGCTCATGCTAAGTTAGGATCATCTCAAGGAAACAATACATATGACCATCCAAACTTCATAAAGAAGGGTTACAATCATATGTAATGCTACCAACCAGAGAGAAGAGTTGAGCAACATCAAAGCCATCATCATGAGCTACATATGAAGCAAACAACCAAGGCCAGCAGTCCTTAGAGTTCTAGATCATGCACCATTAAAAAAAGAACAACTGACCAGTAACTAGCTAGCAGCCAAACCACTAAACAAAAACCATACTAGACTAATCACAATAACCTAGAGGGAGGCTAGAACAAAGTCAGAACACCAATAATAACCATTATCCAAATACCCATCCAAGCTCCAAACTAAGGAAAACTAGAACCGACCATCGTGACACCAAACCCATGCCATTAATAGAGAAAACAAAACCAAGATGGGAGCCCTCAAGCCAAAGTCCCAACAAGTAGTAGTCACCAAGCCAAACTAGGGTGAGCAACCACAAATGACTAAATAACTCACAAATAAAACCATCAACTGAAGGAAACATAAGCTGCGGTAAGTGCAAATCACTAGAAGACAAAATAACCACACAAAAGGGGAAAGGCCACCAACCACTAAAACCAAAGTCCAATCAAAGGCTCAAAGGTTTGGCCACCACATCAAAAGGCTTCAAATTGTCCAAGAAAAAGGAAATGACCAACAAGGAAAAAATCAACAAGACTCAAGGACAACTAAAGTCCTACCAAACCAACTAAGTAAAACATACATAAAACCACTAGAACAACCATCATAAGTAACCAAGGATGCATATTGCCAAGGAAAAGTAGAAAACCAAGAAAGCACCACACAGAGGTCCAAAAAGCACAACCACCATAGAAGGTAATAATAGCAGACTAGTAAAACTAAACTTCCCCAACAATAAAGACTAACGATAGGAAGCATAATAATAACATAAAACCTATTATAAAATAACCCAATAAAGGCTAATCTTGAGAATAACCAAACAATACTAAGGCAAAAGAAAGATCCAATAATAATAAGGAGGCGGGAAACCCTAAAAGTTTCAGAAACTCTCAAAGGAGGCTGAAGGCAACAACCAATAGTAGTTCTCAGGCCACCCATTCAACCATGAAAAACCAGCAAAAAGTAATTCAAGTTTAAGAGGAGAGCCAACAAACCAACTAGTACAGAAAATAGAATAAATCTAGAGCAAAACCATCTCATCCACCATCAAAAGTAACATGCAGAGAAGATAGCACTAGGTTGAAAAAACTAAACCAACGAAAGATAGGAACCACTATGTAGCAACCACCAGGCCAACTTAGAAGCAAGAAGTCAAAAATATAACCCAGCTCAGGACAAAAAGTGAAAATAAGTTTAGGGTTTAGGGTTTAAGGCTAGGGTTTAGGGTTTAGGGTTTAGGCTTTAGGGTTTAGGGTTTTGAGGGTTTAGGGTTTAGGGTTTAGGGTTGTAAGGCTTTGGGTTAAGGGTTTAGGGTTCAGGGTTGTAGTGTGGTTTAGGTTTAGTTGGTTTAAGTTAGTTTAGGTTAGTTTAGAATAGGGTTTAGGGTTTAGATGGTTTTTTAGGGTTTATAGTTTAGGATTTAGGATTTAGGATTTCGGGTTTAAGGTTTAAGGTTTATGATTTTTTAGGGTTTAGAGTTTATTTTAGGTTTAGGGTTATTTTTTTTAAATTAAGTAAACTCATACGTTTAAGTTTATTTAGTTTATTTTTTATTTATTTTAGTTAATTTTATCTTTCTTTTTATTTAGGTTTATTTTTTATTTTTATTTAGTTTAATTTATTTATTTTAGGATTTTTTATTTTAGTTTAGGTTTTTTATTATAATTTATTTTTTAGGTTTAGATTTAGGTTTATGTTTATGTTTATCTTTTTAGTTTAATTTTATTTTTATTTTATTTTTTAGGTTTAGGTTTTATTTTTTTTTATTTTTAGGTTTAGATTTAGGTTTTCATTTAATTTTTTTATGTTTTGGTTTTAGATTTTTATTTTAGGTTTATTTTTATTTTATTTTTTAGTTTAGGTTTAGGTTTATTTTTAGTTTATTTTATTTTATTTAGTTTAGGGTGTTGGTTTAGTTCATTTTAGGTTTAGGTTTAGGTTTATTTATTTTAGTTTAGCTTTATGTTTATTTTATTTTGTTTCTTTTATGTTTTGGTTATTATTATTTATTTTTAAGTGTATTTTTTAGGTTTAGGTTTTTATTTAGGTTTTGTTTTATTTTTTTTATTTTTATTTTATTTTAGGTTTTACATTTAGTTTTTATATTATTTAGGTTTTTTATTTTTAGGTTTATTTATTTATTTTTAATTTAGTTAAATTTTTATTTAATTTTTAATTTTTATTTTATTTTATTTTTAAGTTTAGTTTTAGGTTTAGGTTTAGGTTTAGGGTTTACGGTTATAGGTTTAGCATTTAGGGTTTAGGATTTAGGGTTTACGGTTTACGATTTAGGGTTTTAGGATTTAAGGTTTAGGGTTTAGAGTTTAGGGTTTAGGGTTTTAAGATTTAGGTTTAGGTATAAAGTTTAGGGTTTTATTATTTAAACTTTAGGTTTAGTGTTTAAACTTTAGGAGGTTTAGTTAGTTTAGGGTTTAGGGTTTAGTTTTTAAATTTAAGTTTAAATTTTAGGGTTTAGGGTTTAGAGTTAGGAGTTTAGGGTTTAGGGTTAGGAGTGGGTTTAGGGTTTAGTGTTTAAGGTTTAGGGTTTAGGGTTTAGGGTTGTGGGTTTAGTGTTAGTTTTAGGGGTTAGGGTTTAGGGTTAGGGTTTTTTTAATTTCTTTTTAATTTTAATTTTAATTTTTTTAAATTAAGTAAACTAGTAAGTTTAGGTTATCTAATTCATTTAGTTTATTTTTTTATTTTAGTTTATTTTAGTTATTTATTTTTATTTAGGTATATTTTTAATTTTATATTATTTAGTTTATTTATTTTAGGTTTTTTATTTTAGTTTATTTTTTTAGGTTTAGGTTTAGGTTTAGGTTTATTTTTTAGTTTAGTTTTATTTTTATTTTATTTTTTTTAGGTTTTATTTATTATTTTAAAGTTTAGGTTTAGTTTTTATTTTTTATTTTTTTTAAGATTTTAGGTTTATTTTTAAGTTTTATTTTTTAGTTTATGTTTACATTTATTTTAGTTTATTTTATTTTATTTAGTTTAGGTTTGGGTTTTATTTATTTTAGTTTAGTTTATTTTAGTTTTGGTTTGGGTTTATTTTATTTTTATTTTAGGTTTAGGTTTTTCTTAGTTTAGGGTTTAGGTTTTATTTTTTATTTATTTTTATGTTTTACTTTTATGTTTACCTTTTAGGTTTAAGTTTTTAGTTAATTTTTATTTTATTTTATTTTAGGTTTTTTTTTAGGTTTAGTTTTTATTTAATTTTGGTCTTTTAATTTTTTAGTTTAGTTTAGGGTTTTATTTATTTTATTTTATTTTAGTTTTTTTATTTTTATTTTTTTAGGTTTAGGTAGGTTTTAATTTTAATTTATTTTAATTTTTATTTTTTGGTTTAGGTTTTATTTATTTTATTTTTAGGTTTATTTTATTTTTATTTTAGGTTTTTATTTAGGGTTTTATTTATTTTGGTTTAGGGTTTTTTAGGGTTTGGAGTTTAGGGTTTAGGGTTTAGGATTTAGGGTTTAGGTTTAGGGTTTAAGTTTAGGGTTTTAGGGTTTAGGTTTAGGGTTTAGTTTAGGTTTAGGGTTTAGGTTTTAGTTTAAAGTTTAGGGTTTAGGTTTTAGATTTTAGTTTAGGTTTAGTTTAGGGTTTAGGGTTTTTTTTAGTTTAGGGTTTATAGTTTAAGGTTTAGGTTTAGGGTTTAGAGTTGTGGGTTTAGGGTTTAGGTTTAGGGTTGTGGGTTTAGGGTTCATGGTTTAGTGTTAGTTTTAAGGGTTAGGGTTTTTTTTTTAATTTTTATTTTAATTTTTTAAAATTAAGTAAACTATTAAGTTTAGGTTATTTAGTTCATTTAGTTTATTTTTTTGTTTATTTTAGTTAGTTATTTATATTTAGGTATATTTTTATTTTTATATTATTTAATTTATTTTAAGTTTTTTTAGTTTATTTTTTTAGGTTTAGGTTTAGTTTAGTTTTTTTTTTATTTTTTTTGGTTTAGGTTTTATTTATTATTTTAAAGTTTAGGTTTAGTTTTCTTATTATTTTTTTTTTTAGATTTTAGGTTTTAGGTTTTATTTTAGGTTTATTTTTAGGTTTATTTTTAGTTTTTCTTATTTATTTTAGTTTATTTTATTTTATTTAGTTTAGGTTTTGGTTTGGGTTTATTTATTTTAGTTTAGTTTATTTTAGTTTTGGTTTGGGTTTATTTTATTTTTATTTTAGGTTTAGGTTTTTTCTTAGTTTAGGGTTTAGGTTTTATTTTTTATTTATTTTTTACATTTTACTTTTATGTTTACTTTTTAGGTTTAGGTTTTTAGTTAATTTTATTTTTTTATTTTATTTTTTTATTTTTTTGGTTTATTTTATTTAGGTCTTTTAATTTTTAGTTTAGTTTAGTTTTATTTATTTTTATTTTAGTTTTTTATTTTTTTTTATTTTTTTAGGTTTAGGTCTAGGTTTTAATTTTAATTTATTTTATTTTATTATTTTATTTTGGTTTAGGTTTTTTATTTATTTTATTTTTAGGTTTTATGTTGTTTATGTTTAGGTTTTCAGCTTTTTAGGTTTTAGGGTTTAGGGTAACTTTAGGGTTGAGGGTTTATGGTTTAAGGTTTGGAGTTTAGGGTTTATGGTTTAGGGTTTAGGGTTTAGGGTTTTAGGGTTTAGGGTTTAGGGTTTTTAGGGTTTAGGGTTTAGGGTTTATGGTTTTAGGTATAGGGTTTAGGTTTTAGGTTTAGGGTTCAAGTTTTAGTTTAGGGTTTAGGGTTTTAGTTTTTTTAATAGAGAACAAAATCATCAACCAAGTAACACAAGTTTTTTGAGGCACAAGCGATGACATAGATAAAAAATGAGCTCGCATAGAGCAAATCAAAACCTAGATAAATAGAATGTCTCTCTTGTAAGACAGTTCCATAAGTAGTAGATCAGTGGTTCTTTAGTTTCTCCAGTTCCCATTAGAACCACCCTCGGCCTCTCAGTGGGATCCACCATCATATCCTGATCTCCCTCCACCACCACGAGATAACCTCCAGCTCCTTCCTCTTCCATAACCACCTTGCTCCGACCACCACCTCCTATCCATTAGCACCTCCAAATCCCCACCACCACTCGATAACTACCACCTCACCTTCCTCCACCACAGATCTAAGCAGCTGGTTGATGGTGATGTTCTCTGTCAAAGTTTGCCCATTCTTTATGGTTTTAGGGGTTTATTAGGTTTTAGGGTTTAGGTTTATTTTTTAATTTATTTAGTTACTTTATGTTTAAGTTTAGGGTTTGGGGTTAAGGTTTAGCATTTAGGGTTTAGGGTTTATGGTTTAGAGTTTAAGGTTTAGGGTTTAGGGTTTTAAGTTTTATGCTTTTAGGGTTTAGGGTTTAGGGTTTAGTTTAGGTTTTAGGTTTTATTTTAGGTTTATTTTAGTTTTTATTTTTTTAGTTTAGGTTTTCTTGGGTTTATTTTTTAAGTTTATTTTATTTTGTTTAGTTTAGTTTAGGTTTAGGTTTAAATTTAGTTTATTTTAGGTTTAGGTTTAGGTTTTATTTATTTTAGTTTAGGTTTATTTTATTTTAGGTTTAGGTTTTTTTTTGTTTAGGGTTTAGGTTTTTAATATATTTTTAGGTTTATTTTTTAGCTTTCATTTTTAATTTAGATTTTATTTTATTTTATTTTAGTTTATTTTCTTATTTTTATTTAGTTTTTTTATTTATTTAGGTTTCTTATTCTTAGCTTTAATTTATTTTTTAATTTAGATTAAGTTTTTATTTAATATATTTTAGTTTTTTTATTTTTTTATTTTAATTTATTTTTAGGTTTAGGTTTAGGTTTTTATTTTATTTTATTTTTCATTTTATTTAGGTTTAGGTTTATTAATTTATTTTATCTTTATGTTTTATTTAGTTTAGGTTTAGGTTTTTAGGTTTTTTAGGTTTAGGGTTTAGAGTTTAGGTTTAGGGTTTATTATTAGGTTTATTAGGGTTTAGGTTTTAAATTTAGGTTTGTTTATTTAGATTTAGTTTAGGGTTTATTTCTTTAGGTTTAGGTTTTTATGATTTAGGTTTATATTTAATTTAGGGTTAGTAGTTTAGGTTTAGGTTTAGGGTTTAATTATTTATTTTAGTTTAGGGTTTAGTTTAGGTTTTGGGTTTAGGTTTTTTTTTATTTAGAGGTTTAGGTTTGATTTTAGGTTTAGGTTTAGAGTTTAGTTTAGGGTTTAGAGTTTATTTTAGTTTAGTTTTAGGTTTAGGGTTTAGGTTTTAGAGTTTAGTGTTTAGTTTAGGGTTTAGGTTGGTTTTAGGTTTAGTTTAGTTTTAGGGTTTAGGTTTTATTTCAAAAGAAAATTATTCAACATTTCTTCTTTTAATTTCATCAACCAAGTAACAAAAAAAGTTTTTAAGATAAAGCGACATCATAGATAAAAAAATCGCATAGAGCAAATCAAAACCTAAATAACTAGAATTTTTTTTTATAAAGACATAGTTAGCGGTAGATGATTGGCCATTCTTATTTTCTAGCTTATCACCTCGACCATTTTAGTGGCGGGATCCACCATCATATCCGATCTCTCCTTCACCACCACCATGGCTAATTATCTGTCCTCCCTCTACCACCATTGCTCCATCCACCACCTATATAACCACCAGCACTTATAGATCCCCACCACCACTATGATGTTAACCTCACTTTCACATCCACCACAGATCTAGGCAGAGTTCCGGTGATGTTCTTCTTTTGGTTTTGCCCATTTTTAAGGTGTAGGTTTAGGTTTATTATGTTTTAGGGTTTAAGTTTATTTTTTTAATTTATTTAGTGACTTTAGGTTTAGGTTTAGGGTTTGGCGTTTAGGGTTTAGGGTTTAGGGTTTAAAGTTTAGAGTTTAGGGTTAAGATTTAGGGTTTAGAGTTTAGGGTTTTCTAGAGTTTATGGTTTAGCATTTAGGGTTTAGGGTTGCAGGTTTAGGGTTTAGGGTTTAAGATTTAGAATTTATGGTTTTTTTTAAGTTAAATATCGGTAGGTTAGTTTATTTATTTATTTATTTATTTTATATAGGTTTATTTTTTTATTTATATTTAGTTTATTTTTTATTATTTTATTTTAGTTTTTTTATTTTGGTTTTATTTTTAGGTTTAGGTTTAGGTTTGGTTTATTTTTTAGTTGAGTTTTATTTTATTTATTTTTAGGTTTTGGTTTTATTTTTTTATTTAGGTTTAGGTTAAGTTTTTTATTTTATTTTAGGTTTAGTTTTAGGTTTTATTTTAGGTTTATTTTTAGGCTTTATTTTTTTTAGTTTAGGTTTAGGTTTATTTTTTTGTTTATTTATTTTTTTTGTTTAGGTTTAGGTTTAGGATTAGTTTATTTTTTTAGGTTTAGGTTTAGGTTTTATTTATTTTAGTTTAGTTTAGGTTTTGAGGTTTATTTTATTTTATTTATTTATTTTATTTTAGTTTAGGTTTTATTTTAGTTTAGGGTTTAGGTTTTATTTTTTATTTATTTTTAGGTTTTATTTTAGGTTTATTTTTTTTTAGGTTTAGGTTTTATTTAGTTATTATTATTTTATTTAGGTTTATTTTATTTTTTAGTCTATGTTTAGTTTTTTTTATTTAGGTTATTTATTCTTAGTTTTATTTTATTTTTTTAGGCTTAGATTTAGGTTTTTTTCTAGTTTTTATTTTATTTTATTTATTTATTTTAGGTTTAGGTTTATTAATTTATTTTATTTATAGGTTTTATTTAGTTTAAGTTTAGTTTTTTTTAGGATTTTTAGGTTTTATAGTTTAGGTTTAGTTTAGTTGGGTGGGTTTAGGTTTTAGGTTTTAGTTTAGGTTTAGGGTTTATGGTTTAGTGGGTTTAAACTTTAGGGTTTAGTTTAGGGTTTATTAGGGTTTAGGTTTAGGTTAGTTTATAGGTTTAGGTTTAGCATAGTTTCATTTATTCTAGGGTTTATGATTTAGGGTTTTTAGGTTTAGGGTTTTAGTAGTTTAGGGTTTATGGTTTAGTGTTGGGTTAGGGTTTAGGTTTTTTAGGTTTAGTAGTTTTAGGGTTTAGGTTGTTGGTTTGGGTTGTAGGTTTAGTTTTAGGTTTTTTAGGTTTATGGTTTATTTAGGTTTAGGGTTTTTTTTTAAAATTAGTATTTTGTTTAGGTTTATTTAGTTTATTTTATTTATTTTAGTTTATTTTATTTTATTTTTTATTTAGGTTTATTTTTATTTTAATTTAGTTTAGTTTATTTATTTTAGTTAGTTTTTTATTTTAGTTTATTTTAAATTTAGGTTTAGGTTTACATTTTTAGTTTAGTTTTTTTGTTTAATTTTTTAGGTTTAGTTTTATTTTTTTATTTTAGATTTAGGTTTAGGTTTTTTTAATGTTTATGTTTAGGTTTTTTATTTTAGTTTATTTTATTTTAATTTAGGTTTATTTATTTTAGTTTATTTTATTTATTTAGTTTAGAGTTTAATTTATTTTAGGTTTAGTTAGTTTTATTTATTTTATTTTAATTTAGGTTTAGGTTTATTTTAGGTTTAGTTTTTATTTTAGTTTAGGGTTTAGGTTTATTTTGTATTTATTTAGTTTAGGTTTTATTTATTTTAGGTTTATTTATTTTATTTTTAATTTAGTTTAAGTTTTTATTTATTTTATTTTAATTTAGTTTTATTTTATTTTATTTTAGTTTTAGGTTTAGGTTTAGGTTTAGTTTTAGTTTATTTTATTTTTTTTATTTTTTAGGTTTAGGTTTTATTTATTATATTTTTAAGCTTTTATTTAGGTTATGTTTTAGGTTTTAGGGTTTAGGGTTTAATTTAGTTTATGGTTTAGGTTTAGGGTTTAGGCTTATAAGTTTTAAGGTTTACGATTTAGGGTTTAGTGTTTTAGGGTTTAGGGTTTAGGGGTTAGGGTTTAGGGTTTAGGGCTTAGGGTTTAGGGTTTAAGGTTTAGAGTTGTAGGTTTAGGGTTTAGGGATTAGGGTTTAGGGTTTACGGTTAGTTTTAGGGTTTAGGGTTAGGATATTTTTGCTTTATTTTTTATTTTATTTTTTTAAAATTAAGTAAATTGGTAGGTTTAGGTTTATTTAGTTTATAGTATTTTTAGTTATTTTTTATCTTAGAGACTAATCATATCCAAATACACATTAAGCATCAATCATATAAGAAACTATGAGAAGCATTCCAACTAATGCACAATTTTAACATAACATCAACAATTATATAAACTATCATAAAAGAATAAGAGATGATTATGGTTGGGTAATTTTTAAAAGAGAGAAAAGCTAGGTCCTACCTTTATACAACGGAACATGAAAGAATAATTATATTTGTATTAAATTCTATGGGGCCTTATTTTTCATATCTCCATTTTTATTTGGTTCCTTCTTTAATTTGGATGGTGCTTGCCTAAAGGAATCATAGGCATCAACAAGAAGGTGTTCTCATCCTAATCCCAGTAGCATTAATCCTAATTCCTATTGCAACATTATATTTATGTGGAAAAAGTAAATCTAACTACACACAAAATAGGGGTTAGCTAAATATACATATAATCTAAGTAGTTGTATTTATAATTTGGACTTTTGAGTTATTTAAAATTTAACTTGGATTATACTTAAGGATTTAAGCAACTTGCAAAAAGACATTTACATTTATTTTTAACATCCGCATAATCCCTATAGAAACATTAAAGCATATATCATCTAATGAAACATGCACTCAACATCCAATCTAAAATAATATCATAAAACAAAACATACACATCACATAAATACCATCCTAACTTAGAGCTATAAGTGGTGACTTAATTTTAATGTGTGTATTAAGCTGTGCTAAGTCTTGTTACATTAATGAACATTAGCGAATTCAATTTAACATGAAAGGTTGATTTCACTTAGTAGTTTAATTGATTTGATAATTTTAATTTGTGTTTTCTTTTGTTTCATTTGATTACACTTAACAACTAAGTTATAAAGAGAGGAAAAGAGGATTGCTCTCTTTCATCTCTATCTTAAGTCACTTTCTAATGTATATTAATTTGATTTAGTTCTCTTTAGTGAATGGCTTATTAAATGATTTAATAAATCCTAAGTTTAGGATCAAATTAACTAATCATATTGAAAATAAAAGGCATCTTAAGATTAATTTAATTTAATTAGTACCAAAAGAAATATATTAAATCATTCCTTCCCATCACATGTAATATGCATATGATTTAATCCTAAGTGTAGCTATACATGCAACATATTTTAGCTCACCTAAATGATGAATACATGTGTATGTTTAGAATTTATATTTTATTTGATTGAATTATTTAAACATATTAATTTGACTTTATCCAAATTCAATACAAAATGGACATAAGAATGATATTAAATAGGCATGTTCATTGTTAAAACCAGGAAAACAAGGTAAACAAATGACCTCCTTTAGATAGTTGAAATCTATTAAGGATGTTAACTATATACCCATTTGCATTCAAACATATGTAAATTTGTATACATGAACATAGAAGTAAGCACCAAATCATATGGCTAATTAATTCATTAGCTAGTATGAATGAATGCAATTTTAATGTAAAATGAGATTTTCATTTACTAATCACATATACATATACATGTACAATAACATAGGCAAGTACGTGTCATTGTTAAACTAGGAAAGTGAGGTAATCAAATGACCTCCTTAGGGTTAACTAAAGCCTCGTATTCCCAGGATGTCTAGACAATGTACTTGCTTTTCTTGGAAAAACATGGATGTATACATTAATGAAGGAAACAAAACCATGCAAAGATTGTATATATATTTTCTTGATTGAATCATTTATATATGAATTAAAGCTCTATCCAAACTCTAATGTTAAATACATAGAATAATCAAATGGGTACATGCCATTATTAAACTAGTGAGTAATAATGACCTCCTTACTATAAAGCTTGTTCTCATGTCACTATATACCCATTACCATTCAATCTTATATAAATCCACACTTGAATGGAAGAGAACTCAACATTCCTTAAGCTATAAGGACATGCATTTCTTATGTATTTAAAATTACCATCATAACACATATTATTATTCATTTGTAAGCTATTAAAAATACATTTGGATTTAATAGTGATAATAGCCACCCATATATTAAATTAAATCATTACATGCAAGCTTACATAAAAGAAATCCATTTTATTTTACTTGATTAAGAAAAGATGGATGCATGAATTGAAATGACATAAGAAATTTAACAAGATTGGAAAGAGGACAATCAAATATAAGCATGTGATTCATTCAACAAAACTAGTTCTTATGGACAATCAAACAAATAAGATTACTTAAAGCAAACCAAAGCTTCTTTAATAATTAAGTTTTAAATTTGATTTTATTTAAAGAAAAGAGAAATCATCACATTATTTCAAACCCATTCCCACATTAGTGATTTAATATAATTTAAGGAAATGTAATTAAGTTAATTTTATGGGTTAATTAAGTTGAACCCTTAATTAGATAAATTAATTACCCTTACTTATGTCACCTTAAAGTAATTAACTAAATAATTATGAGCCAACATGATATTCATGGAAAATAAACTTGAATGATCCTAGAAAATAAAGGGGCCTAATGCAATTGGCTCATGATTAATAGTTAGTTTGATTAAGGGACTTAAATAATTACTTTATGGTTTTCACACATGGACTAACCATAATTTCATTAAACTTTTTGGGTTATTAAACACCTAAAGATATACCCCCATGATTTGATTTATTAAGGTATGATGTGGTTATGATTTCAATTTGATTAAGTGATTTAATTAATTAGTTAAATATTAATTAATTTCATTTTAAAAAGTGTGAAATGATCTTAAGGAAAGGGGTCCCAACCCTATTTTTTAATTCACTTACTATTGAAAAATGTAAACTTAATTAACTAATTTATTACTATTCATGGAATTAATTAATAATTAATTAAAAAAGTAGTTAAGGTTTAATTAGTCAATTTTCCTAATTAAGTGAGTAATAAATCCCAAGAAAATCATGGGAGGCAAGGTCATCCCATTAAATTAACCCATAAAATTTTGGATTAATTGCTCAAGTAATTAAAGAGTAATTAAGCTAATTAATTTTATAATTAAATCTTAATTACTATTTAAAATTAGTTAAGTTCATTTTAATTAATTCTTTTCTAAAATACCTTTAAAATGAGTATTTATTTGATTTTTTTTTATTTCTCTATGTTTTTATGATTTTTAGAAGTTTCGACCATTAAAAACTATTAATTAAGCCTAATCTTATAGGTGTCATGTGGCGCACTAATGCGTCATGCTTTCCACATGGCGCACAGGATTGGCTACTTATAATTTTTTCAACTCAAAGCCTACGTGGTGGCGACGGATGTGCTTTTTCGTTTGCCACCCAATCTAAAATCGGCTATGATTAATACAGCTTAATAATTAAATAGATCGATCTAGTGGATCTGTCATGTCTATTTGATAATGTGGAATGGATGGTGCATGATTTAACATCAAACGAGTGAGGGAGAATGGATTTTGTCCACCATTGCTCACTTGATCTTTGCGAGCTCATCAACTCAATGATCCACACCTTCTACATCGATTGGAGATCCAATGGTCAAGATCACATGAGATGCAAGTTTTCTTCAAAAGCTCCAACCCATTTTGACTAAGGATGGTCAGCATACCTTGAGCTTGGGCGGTGCTTGAACGATTGAGGAAGCTTCATCTAGTGGAGATGAAGCCCTATTGACCAACAATTGGATCATTTCCTAGATGTTCACTCGAAAGGCCATGAATCGATGATTTGGAGCTTATTTTTTATCAAAGTTCCTCCTCTAGTGCTCGAGAAGCTTGAGAGATGATTCATTCTTGCTTAATGAGCCTTAGAGAAGGTGCATGCAAAGTTAATTTGAGCTTGATGAAGAAATGGGGAAGTTATGTTAGAAATTGGTGTCCTATTTTGAGATGGATGGAATGTCATTTTGATCAACAAGTTTGGGAGCTTAGGGAATGGCCCTAGCAGCTCATCTTGGGTAGCTAGGGATCTGATGAATGATTTTTGTGTGTGTGTTTGAGTGGATACAAGGTGGTGTATACCCCTTCCTCTTGATCGAATGGTTGGATCAAGTTTGGCTTTCAGTGAATGTACGACCATCTCAGGGAGTTATGTGTGGCAGGGAGGATGTGAGTTGGCTCAGCATGGTTGGTTAAAGGTGTGGAGGTGGCTGCCAAGAAGGAATCTTGGGTGTCCTATGGGTTTCAAATGCTTTGGGAGGGTAAGGTGATTTCACCTCCCATGGGTCATGGTCCAAACCACCTTGGTGTCGGTTGGCGTGTTGGTAGGTACTAGGTGGAGTGAGAACCAACTAGTCAATGAATGGAAATAATGACTTACATGGGTGATTTATCTCATGTGATGCCCTTGACCCAAGGGTAGAATGATCATTTGGCATTGGATTTGATTTGGTTTTTAAATTTAAAAGTGAGTTAGTCCAAATTTCAAGTCAATTGGAGTTGATATGGTCAGGTTTGGCTCAATTTGACTCATTTAGGTCAAATTGGTTTAAGTTGGGTAAAGTTGACCAATTGGTCAAATTGACTCAAACGAAGAGTTCAGTCAAGTTAATATGATCATTTGGGATGTTTTGGTTCAATTGGTTTGGTTTAGTTTGGCTTAGATTTGATTTTGGCTCATTTGAATTCATTTTGACTCAAATGGGTTAAGTTGAACAATTTGACCACATTGGCCAAATTGGTTTGGGTTGGGTGTTGGTTTGGGTTTAGTGACCAATTAAAGATGATTATAGGCTTTGGTTTCAATTAATTTATTTTATTTAGTTTAGTTTAGGTTTTTATTTATTTTATTTTATTTTAGTTTATTTTTATTTTAATTTATTTTCAAATTTAGGTTTAGGTTTAGGCTTAGGTTTTGTTCAGCTTTTTTATTTTATTTTATTTATTTAGGTTTAGGTTTAGGATTTATGGTTTAGGGTTTTAGGGTTTTGGGTTTTGGGTTTTGGGTTTTTAGGATTTAGGTTTAGGGTTTAGGGTTTAGGTTTAAGGTTTAGGGTTTAGGTTTTTATTTAGGGTTTAGGGTTTATGGTTTAAGGTTTTGGGTTTAAGGTTTTTTATTAATAGAGTTTAGGGTTACAGTATAGGGTTTAGAGTTTTAGGGTATAAGGTTTAGGGTTTAGGGTTACGATTTTTTTTTCTAATTTTTTTTTAAATTTTTTTTAGGGTTTTGGGTTTATGTTTAGGTTTTATTTTAGATTTAGGGTTTAGGGTTTAGGGTTTATTTTTTAGGTTCAAGTTTTTATTTAGTTCTTATTTTATTTTGTTTTAGATTTAGTTTATTTTATTTTAGGTTTAGTTTTTTATTTTATTAAGGCTTTTTTTATTTTTTAGTTTAATTTAGGTTCTTATTTTATTTTAGTTTATTTTTATTTTTTATTTTATTTTCTTTTTTTTAGGTTTAGGTTTAGGTTTAAGTTTAGGTTTGAGTTTTACTTTATTTTATTTGGGATAGGTTTTTTTTATTTATTTTATTTTTAGATTTTATTTAGTTTAGGTTTAGTTTTTAGCTTTTTAGGGTTTAGGGTTTATGGTTTAGGGTTTAGGGTTTAGGTTTTAGGGTTTAGGGTTGTTTAGGGTTTAGGGTTTAGGATTTTTTAAGGGGGAAAGTTAGAATTTTGTTATCATAAAAGGAAAAGATACAATGTCCTTGAAAGCGATAAAATAAAATTCTCTCTCTTTGAGAACAACAAGAAACCTAAAGAGCTAAGCCCACATCTAAGTACATTAGAAAAGAAAAGAAAACAAAGAGCAAATACAACACTAAAAATAAGAGAAAAAAACACAGTAAGATGAAAACAAATCTGAAAATAGTAAAGGATGAGTCGAGCAGTTCATGATTCCTTTGAAAGCAAGATAAGCAATCCATCCAATAACACTTAGGTTGAGTAATGACCATTCCCTTTGTAAAGTTCCAACCTGTAAAGAAATCTATAAAACACTACAAAGGCAAAAGTCATAGCTAAAATGGATAAGGATAAAGAGATGAAGAGAGCTACGAAGAGATGGCTCGGGCTCGGTTAGGATCATCTTAAGGGCAACAATACATATGAGCATCTAAACTTCATAAAGAAGGGTTAAAATCATATGTAATGCTACAACCGAGAGAAGAGGTGAGTAGCATCAAAGCTATCATAATGACATACATATGCAAACATCCAAGGCCCAGTCAGGTAGAGTTCAGAATCTTGCACCATTAAACAAAGAGTAACGATCGACAACTAGAAGCAAACAAACCACCAAACAAAAACCACAACAGACTAATCACAATAACCTAGAGAGGCTAGAACAAAGTCAGAACACCAACAATAGCCATTATCCAAATACCCATCCAAGCTCCAAACTAGGGAAAACTAGAACCATACCATCGGCACGACCCATGCCAATTAATAGAAACAACCAACAAAAGGAAAAAAATCAACCAACCAAGATTTCAAAGACAACTAAAGTTTTCAACCAAACCGACAATAAAATAGTAAGGCAACCAGAGAATAACCCATCATAAGTAACCAACAAAGAAAGCATCCCACGCAAGGAAAAGGAAAAATCCAACAAAGCACCACACAATAGAGTTCCAAATGAAGCACAACCACCATAGAAAGGCAACAACAACAGCTAGCTAGGACAAGCCAAAAAACTAAACTTCCCCAGCAATAAAGACTAAGCCGACAAGAAGCATAATAACAACATAAAATGTGCTTCAAACAAAGGACCCAGTAGAAATTAATTCTAAGAGAGTAACCAAACATAAAATAAAGGAAAAAGAAGGATCCAATAATAAACAATAAGGAACTGGGAGGCAACCTGCAAAAAAGTAGCAAGGAAATTCTTCAAATGAAGGCCAAAGGGAACAATAGTAGTTCCCACTAGAAGGCCACCCATCCAACCATGAAAAAAAAACTAGCAAAAAAAGTAATTGAGTTCAAGAGTAGAGCCAACAAACCATCTAGAAATAGAATAAAGCTTGAGAAACCATCTCATCCACCAGAGTAACAAGGCAAAGAAACAATACTAAATGAAAAACCTAACCAACCAGTGAAAAGGGAACTAAGTAGCAACCAGCCAACCCAAAAGAAGAGGTCAAAAAACCAACTCAAGCCAAAAGTGAAAATAAGTTTAGTGTTTAGAGTTTGGGGTTTAGGGTTTAAGGTTTAGGGTTTAGGGTTTAAGACATAGTGTCTAGGCTTTAGGGTTTAAGGTTGTTAGGGGGTTTGGGTTTAGGTTTAGTTTAGGGTTTAGGGTTTATGGTATTATAGGGTTTAAGATTTTGGGTTTAGGGTTTAGAGTTTAGCTTTTTAGGGTTTAGTGTTCAGGGTTTAAGATTTAGGTTTTTTTAGCATTTAGGGTTTTTTGTTTATTTTAGGTTTAGGGTTTTTTTATATTATGTAAAGTGGTAGATTTAGGTTTATTTAGTTTATTTAGTTTGTTTTTTAGTTCATTTTATTTTTTATTTTTATGTAGGTTTATTTTTTTTACTTAGTTTAGTTTATTTATTTTAGGTTTATCTATTTTAGTTTAGGTTTGTTATTTTAGTTAATTTTTTAGGTTTAGGTTTTGGTTGATGTTTTTTTAGCTTAGTTTTATTTTTAATTAATTTTTTTGCTTTAGGGTTTTTTTTTATTTTTTATTTTTAGGTTTAGGTTTGGGTTTTTATTTTATTTTTTTAGGTTTAGGGTTTAGGTTTTTTTAGGTTTACTTTGAGATTTTATTTTCTTAGTTTAAGTTTAAGTTTATTTTATTTTATTTAGTTTAGGATTAGGATTAGGTTTAGTTTATTTTAGGTTTTATTTATTTTAGTTTAGCTTATTATAGTTTAGGTTTAGGTTTATTTTATTTTTATTTTAAGTTTAAGTTTTTTAGTTAGGGTTTATGTTTTATTTTTATTTATTTATTTTATTTTATTTTAGGTTTAGGTATTTATTTAGTTTTATTTTAGGTTTTTTTATTTTAGGTTTAGTTTTAGTTTATTTATGTTTTTTAGTTTAGTTTAGGTTTTTATTTATTTTATTTGAGTTTGGTTTTTAATTTTTATTTTTTTTTCTTTTTAGGTTTAGGTTTAGGTCTTAGTTTAGGTTTTTATTTTATTTTAATTATTCTTTTATTTTGGTTTAGGATTTTTTATTTATTTTATTTTTATGTTCTATTTAGTTTAGGTTTTGGTGTTAGGAGGTTTAGGGTTTAGGGTTTGGGGTTTAGGGTTTAGGGTTTAGGGTTTAGGGTTGAAGGTTTAGGGTTTAGGGTTTAGGGTTTTAGGGTTTAGGGTTTAGGGTTTAGGGTTTAGGGTTTAAGTTTTAAGTTTACGGTTTAGGTTTTAGTTTAGAGCTTAGGGTTTTTAATTTTTTTTAAAACATAGAATTTTTTTATATTTGACATTTCTTCTTTTTGATTTCATCAACCAAGTAACACACCATGTTTTCTAAGACACAAGCTACAACTTACATAAAAAAATGTGCAGGCATAGAGCAAATCAAAAACCCTAAGTAACTAGAACCGTCACTAATGCAAAGACACAGTTCGCTAAGCAGATGATCGGATTGACCGTTCTTCAGTTTCTCCAGTTCCTATCAGAACCACCCGACCTCTTGAGTAGTGGGAGCACCATCAAACTTCATGACGAGTCACTACTGTAAGGTTTTTAGGGTTTAGAGTTTAGGTATTAGGTTAAGGGTTTATGTTTTAGTTTAGGGTTTAGGGTTTAGAGTTTAGGTATTAGGTTAAGGGTTTATGTTTTAGTTTAGGGTTTATAGTTTTTCTTAGCATAGAACAAATTCAGATTCGACATTTCCTCTTTTTGATTTCATCAACTAAGTTGCCGACAATGTTTTTTAAGACACAAGCGATGACATAGATAAAAGATGAGCACGCATAGAGCAAAAAAAATCTAGATTGATATACCTGTCTCTATTATAAAGATACAATTCCATATGCAATAGATCAGATTGGTCATTCTTCAGTTTCTACTACTCCCATCAGAACCACCCCTGCCTCTTAAGTAGCAAAATCTGCCATCATATCCCTGATCTCTCTCTCCTCCACCTCCATGACTGTAACCTCTGTCACTCCTCCCGCCTCCATAATGACCACCTCCATATCCACTAGCACCCTCACCACAACTATGATACGCCACCTCCTTAGATCTGGTGTGATGATGTTCTGCACTAAAGGTTTTGCTCATTGTTAGTGTTTAGGTTTTGTCTTAGGCTTATTAGCTTTTAGGGTTTAGGTTTATTTTTTATTTATTTAGTTACTTTAAGTTTTGGTTTAGGGTTTAGGGATTAGAGTTTAAGGTTTAGTCTCTTAGGTTTAATTTTTTAGGGTTTATGATTTAAGGGTTTAATGTTTAGAGTAAAGGTTTAGGGTTTAGGGTTTAGGGTTTAGGGTTTAAGCTTTAGTGTTTAAAGATTAGGGTTTGCATAAGGTTTAGGGTTAATTTAGGGTTTAGGATTTAGGGTTTAGGGTTTTAGGATTTAGTGCTTGAGTTTAGGTTTAAGTTTAGAGTTTAGGGTGGGTTTAGGTTTAGGTTTAGGTTTAGGAGGTTTAAGAGTTTAGGGTTTTTCAGTTTAAGGTTTAGGTTGTAGTTTAGAGTTTTAGTTAGGGTTTTAAGGTTTAGGTTTATATTTTGATTTTAAGTTTAGGGTTTAGGTTTTTAGGGTTTAAATTTTTAGGGTTTATGGTTTATGGTTTAGGGTTTAGGGTTTAAGTTAGTTTATGGTTTAAGGTTTAGGGTTTAGGGTTTAAAGTTTAAGGTTTAGGGATTAGGGTTAGTTTAGGTTTAGGTTTTAGGGTTTAGGGGTTTAGGTTTAGGGTTTAAGGTTTAAGGATTTAGGTTTTTAGGGTTTAGGTTTAATGTTTAAGGTTTAGTTTTAGGATAGGTTTAAGATTTAGTTTGAGTTTAAGTTTGGGTTTAGCTTAGGGTTTAGGTTTAGGCTTAGGGTTTAGGGTTTAAGGCTTAGGGTTTTAGGGTTTAGGGTTTATGGTTCAGGGTTTAAGGTTTTATTTATTTATTTTTTTCTTAAATTAAGTAAGCTGGTAGGTTTAACTTTATTTAGTTTATTCTGTTAAGTATTTGTTTATTTTAGTTTATTTTATTATTTATTTTTATTTAGATTTATTTTTATTTAGTTTAGTTTATTTATTTTAGATTTATTTATTTTATATTTATTTATTTTAGGTTTATTTATTTTAGTTTATTATTATTTTTATTTTATTTTTTTAGGTTTAGGTTCTAGGTTTTATTATAAGTTTATTTTTAGGTTTTATTTTTTAGTTTAGGTTTAGGTTTAGGTTAAGTTTGTTTTAGTTTATTTTATTTTATTTAGTTTAGGTTTAGGTTTATGTTTAGTTTATTTTAGCTTTATGTTTAAGTTTTATTTATTTTAGTTTGAGTTTATTTTATTTTGTATAGTTTTATTTATTTTAGGTTTAAGTTTTTTTTTTTAACTTAAGGTTTAGGTTTTATTTTTTTATTTATTTTTATGTTTATTTTTTTAGGTTTCTATTTTTATTTAGTTTTTATTTTATTTTATTTTATTTTAGGTTTATTTAATCTTTATTTTACGTTTAGTTTTTATTTTTTAAAATTTTTTTAATTTAGGTTTATTTTATTTTTTTAGTTTAGTTTAGGTTTTTATTTATTTTATTTTAATTTAATTTTTATTTTTATTTTTATTTGTAGGTTTAGGTTTTTATTTTATTTTATTTTGTTTTTATTTTGTATAGGTTTTCTTATTTATTTATTTATTAGTTTTATTTATGTTTAGGTTTTAGGATTTAGGTGTTTAGGCTTTTGGGGTTTATAGTTGGGTTTAGGGTTTAGGGTTTAGGCTTTAGGGTTTAGGTTTTAGGGTTTAGGTTTGTCGGGTTTAGGGTTTAGGGTTTTAGGGTTTAGGGTTTATGGTTTAGTGTTTTAGGGTTTAGGATTTAGAATGTGGGTTTAGGGTTTTAAGTTAGGTTTATGGTTTAGTTTAGGGTTTAAGGTTTTGGGTTTAGGGTTTTTTAGTTTAGGGTTTAGGGTTTGGTGTTTAGGATTTAGGGTTTAGGGTTTAGGTTAGTTTAGGCTTTAGGTTTTAGGTTAGTTTAGGGTTTAGGGTTTATAGTTTAGGTTTTGGGGTTTAGGGATTAGAGTTTTATAGTTTAGGGTTTCAGGGTTTATATGGTTTTTAGGATTTTTAGGGTTTAAGTTTTAGGGTTTATGTTTTAAATTAGGGTTTAGGGTTTAAAGTTTTTTTTAATAAAGAAGAAATTCATATTCAACATTTCTTATTTTTGAATTCATCAACCAAGTTGTAGACCAAGTTTTCTGAGATACAAGCGACGATATAGATAAAAAATGAGCACGCATTAAGCAAACCAAAATCCATAGATAATTAGAACCATCTCTTCAGTTTCATAAGCATCAAATCAGATCGATCATTTTACATTTTCTCT